>JAIGNY010002337.1:265000-372500 GCA_020152595.1 Chiridota heheva
GAATGGCTCGGTCGTAGAAACTCTGGCGCGAGTTGGCCAATTTCAGTGTTGCACACACATAGTATTATTTTCATTTTTGTGTGTGTAGAGTCAGGTGGGGGCATAGCATTTTTTAACTTACCAACTGGGCGACCATTTGTCGCCCAGTGAGAAATTTTGGTCGCCCAGTGAACAAAATTGATTTCTGATACATTTAAGCTTTGGTTTAACACAATGGCTGCTCCCATACAGTCGTAGAATAAAAGTTCTTAAATCATTATAGGCACCGGAAGCGGGGTCCAGGGGGCCATTTCCCCCAACTTTTCAGTAGTGGGTATTCCCCTCCCCACCCCTAACTTTGCACTTACAAATTTATCATTAAGACAAATCATATTTTTTCCAATAATTAAATCAAATTATCGGCACAAATAGAATTCATTCTCATTCAGATAACCATAGACCTACAAACATACATGACACATCAAACGAGATTTGTAAGGAAACGATCGATCTAATTGACGCAGAAACCACGTCAAGTTCATTCCTCTGTCGAAAAATACCTCAGGAAGCAAGACTTCCATGCTGTGGATCTGATTCTTGCTGAGTTGGATCAGGAAATTGTTTCCCTGGTTGGATCGACACTTCAACCAAAAGACCTACCTTGCCTATGTACGATCTTGAAGATGGTAGATATCATCGGAATATTACACTGTGCAGCAAACATAGGTGCCGTAATTATCCCGCCACAAGTAGGGTACATGAACTTTATGGAAATGACGTCGACAGTTAACAGGAGAACGTCTACGATTACATTTGTCCATGGCACCCGACATGCCCGATGATGTATAAAAGGCCTCAACTGTTCAACGACAGATAGCCATCGCTGATATTTTAGCAAAGGATGCATCAGCATCGGGCGTAGAAAGGGTCCTCTCTCAGGGGTGGGGTGAAGACCCCCATATTTCCCGGTTACAATCGGGAAAATTACACTGGTAAATGGACGTCCATAAACTTATTTCGCTCATGTCTAATGCATCATGCTCACTTGACCCTCAACCAACTTGGTTATTGAAGAAACACATAGCTCATTATCTACCAACCTTAACCAATATTGTCAACGCTTCACTTGATACAGGAGTCTTTCCTGATGATGCACATTTTGCTGTCATCAAACCTTTGCTTAAAAAGCCAACTTTAGATAAGGAGGATCTAAAGAATTATCGGCCAGTTAGCAATTTGGCGTTTAATGCAAAGGTAATTGAAAAATGTGTGGTCACTCAATTCATGAACCACCTAAATGACAATAATCTGATGGATCCTCTACAATCAGCATACCGTCCTTAACATAGCACGGAGACAGCTCTCTTAAAAATTCAGAACGACATTTTACGAGAAGTGGATTAAAAAAGAGTTGTTTTAATGGTCCTTTTGGACCTTACCTCTGCATTTGATACTGTAGACCATGCTACCCTACTTATTCGTCTTGAGAAACGCTTCAAAGTAACGGGAGTTGCACTTAAGTGGTTCTCGTCCTACCTTACAGGATGGAAGAGCTCTGTGGGTGTTTCTAATGAGTTATCAAAACCAAAAACACATAACTATGGACTCCCTCAAGTTCCATATTGGGACCCTTGCTGTTCCCGGTTTACACTGCACCACTGGGTGACATTGCAAAACAACATGGAGTGAGTTATCATATGTATGCTGACGATTCACAATTATATGCCTCCTGCAACCCTCGCAACACCAGCGACGTAGATAATGCTATGACAAAGTTATCCTACTGTATTGATGAAATGAGGATATGGATGAAAGTCAATTATTTGAAATTAAATGATACTAAAACTGAATTTTTCATAACTGGTTCACCTCATCTTCTTAGAATACTACTTGAGTTAAAGATCACTGTTGGGTCAAGCAGTATCAAACCATCCAAATCAATCCGTAACCTTGGTGTAACTTTCAGTTCTTCGCTTTCCTTATCCAGCCATGTTGACGCTCTACGTCGGTCAATAATTTACCACATCAAAAACCTCTGGCGTATTCGAAGATTTATCGACACAAGCACAATGTCACCACCTACTTCGTGCTTTAATCACATCCAGGTTGGACTACTGCAACTCACTCTTTACTGTTATGTCTTGTAGAGACTTGACAAGATTGTAGCGTCTCCAGAGTAGAGCAGCGCGTCTGATATTCGGTGTTGGTAGACAAACTGATCCAGGCTCATTGATCAGCAAGCTACACTGGCTACCAATATCAAAACGGGTCACCTACAAAACACATCTCTTCATCTACAAAATCCTGAATGGTGAGGCGCCTTGGTATTTAAAGGATATGATCAAGATAAGAAAAGCCGCACGTGAACTCAGATCGAGTAATGACTCCACCCGACTTCACATACCCATATCCAATTCTGCCATAGGTGACAAAAGATTTGAAATACTTTTATCCAGATCCTGGAACACTTTACCCACCCACATGAGAACTTCTCCATCCACCACAGTATTAAAAAAACTCTTAAAGACCCACTTATTTTGATATTTTTCATTTTGTTTTTAATTTACTTTGTAAGCGCCATGGTACTTTGGTGAATGGCGTTTTTAAATAACATTTATTATTATTATTATTATCATTAAATGAAGTTTCTATCAATGTTTAGGTTGCTACTAATCGGGAAATCTCAAATTTTCGGCAAATATATACCCTTGAATTTGTCAATTTTCGCGAAATAATACGTCCCTTTATTTCTTCATTTTGAGGAAAGTTTCTTCACATTTCGGAAAAATTGTTCCATTTTTGGGCAGTTTTTTTGATTTTCGGGAAACTTTCTTTAGTTATTGGAAATCTTAATTAAAGATTACTCTTTTGGGGGATATTTTTGGCCAATTCTCGTGCAGTTTTTGCGATTTTCGGGAAAATTGGACAATTTGAATTTTCTTCAAGTTTGGGGAAATGTTGCAATATTTAATCCGAATTCCCAAGAATTTTACCAAATTTTCCTTCAATTTATTTTGATATGATTTTCATAATTTCTTAATTTTACCTGCCAAGCAGGAATTTGAAATCATCTCTGGGAGTTTTGGCCATGTTGGCTTGACCATCACCAGAGTTTCTCCCCTGGACACCATCGGGACCCTTAAGCGGGCCTCTGGACGGACCCCTTGCCGATACATTTGGCTCCCAACTTTCTAAACGTTCCGGCGCCGTTGAATGTTCCTTCGCGCCTCGCATCAATTGCCCCAGGGGTGATTGTGGCCGCCCAGTAAAATTTCCTTAAACATCACTGGGTGGGGGTAAGGTACGGACGTAAGTCCGCCCCCTCCCACGGAAAGATCTATATTGTCCTTCCAGAATAAGATATTTGGCATTGTGTCATGTCGTAGTGTATGATTATTACAAAATGACATTGATGTTTATGAACAACTTTTTTGCGCACCCGACAAATCTGGTGAACCCGGAGATCGTAACGTAATGCATCATCATCCAGACCAAGACGAAAATCCTGGTCGCCCTGTGCATCAGAATTTTGTTCACTGGGCGACCACAATTCTCACTGGATGAAATGGTCGCCCAGTTTGTATGTTAAAATATTCACTGAAGTAAAGCGTTGTTCCTGCCTCTCGCCCCTTTCTGACGTCACTTATTTTATGTAGCCTTTGAATAATACTTTTGTAAATGAGTTTTATTTTGCTCTTTTCAGATAGCACATTTATGCAGACACCGTGTACCCCAAGAGGTGCCGTCCTATCTCCAAGGAACACGGGTTAATCCCCATCGAAAAATGAAATGCAGATAACAGAGGCTGGTTTCAACAGTGGGCTGCCTGGTTTCACCAAGTCCCTTAAGAGTCCGATGTCCAAACAACTATCCACCGTGAAAACAAAAACATGCGATGAGAGGTCGAGTATCAGGTATTTATGCTCGGATGCCATGACAACCGATCACGTGCCAATCTTCATTGGGGTGTACGCAAACGTGAGCGCCCAACCCCGCCGAGTGACGTAGAATAGATCTAGCTGTAGATAATGCTTTTATCATCCTAATATCATAGTTACTCTCTTTCTCGTATGATCTGTATAAAATGGTGTCAAATATACATATATTAATATAAGAACCATTGCTTTAAATATCTTGGTACTGAAATGGTCACATGTGACGTCAGAGATGACGTGATATGTGATGTAAATATTTCGCTGCAATAATCAGATAACTAAGATGTGAGTGAAGTCGAGTTTAGCTCGTGAGACACCACGTAGGCTCAACCATGACGGTGCAAACTTTCAGCCATTTTGTCGTGGCATCTTTTATTTTGTCATACAACTGGATTTTTTTGACCAAAAATCCATTTTGTACGATTCTACACGTTCATTCTGAGGTTCTGTCTTGTAGCTTAGATTATTTTGATGATTCATTCTTCATGCAAGTTTGGACACAGCTATCGCTGAAATTTTGGAATAGCTGTATCAGAATCTCAAAAAAGATCGAAAACCGACTCGATTGATTTCGAGTCGTTTAGGTTAGAACTCTTTTTCTTTCGTAGTTTGGGTATAGGGGATTTTGGTGTGTTCTTAGCTCCTTAGTGTTATTAATCGCTATTGGTTTGCATGCGGTAGCTGTTAACAAAAAGCCACGCGATGTGGTTATATGACGTGATATGTATGCACATTTATATACGTAGATGTAGTTTCTTTTCTAAATGCGTACTGGTAATCTGGTCGCATCAGATTCTTGTTCGCTCAATTTATCATTAGTATGATATATTCAGAGTGCTTTACCTATCCTTCTCCCCATAGGCGCAGAGGCCACGTTGGGTGGGGCTCACCTTCAAAAGCAATGGTTTAACTAGTGAAGTGATGACATTTCAAATAATACTTCTCTTGTTTAACGCAGTGCTCTCAGGGCTGATTTCTATTTTTTTTTTTTAAATAATAATAAATAACAAGGGGGACTTACCAAGAGAGGACCCATTTTCGGGATATTTCCTTCATTTTTCGGGCAGGTTTTTTCATTTCGGGAAATTTTAGCGTATTTTTGACTAATTTTTGGGAAATATTCGGGAACTTTAATTAACTTCCAGAAATTTTCTTCGAATTTCAGGCAAATTTCTTCAATTTTCGGAACATTTTCTTTCACCTCATCACAGTCAATTAATTTTACAGAAATGTCATTATTTTTGAAGGAGGGCTGAGCCTCCCCCCCCCCCTTAAAGTCAGGTACATTTTTAACGAGGGAGATCAGCCCCCCTGAGCCGCCCCCTAGGAATCAGCCTGAGTACACTGTCAAACCAGGTCAGACTGTGCAGATAAAACAGGGAGTTGCATCGAAACTCCCTGGATAAAAGGCACCGACCCGAAATTATTCATCAAATTATTGAAGCTCTGTAAAAAGATTAAGGGTGGCCCAACTTATTGTAAGGCTTTGGCTTTATAACATGTATTGTCTGGGTGTGTCGTTGCTGATGACCTGACTGAGGCTTTGGCTTTATAACATGTATTGTCTGGGTGTGTCGTTGCTGATGACCTGACTGAGGCTTTGGCTTTATAACATGTATTGTCTGGGTGTGTCGTTGCTGATGACCTGACTGCCTGAAGGAATTTTGAAATAGGCGTCATGCTAAGCTGAAACCGCCATAGTTCAGAGTTCAAAGATCTTCCTCTGCTGACCCCAACGCCTTTATGCATATGTACATTTTGTGGTTATAAGTAGTTTTTGACGTGTACTTCTTATCCTGTAGTTTCTATGATTAGAAAATGTTACTATCTACCTTTTCATTCTGTTTCTTGTACTTTGTACTAACAACTCGAGGATACCCGTAGAGAAAGATCAAAGTCATGATTGACCTTTCCTACTGGGGCAGAAGTGGCCAGTTTGCCAAACTTTCATGTAGTGTAGTGTATTGCCACCATAAGATGAAGGACGCCACCGAAAATGAAATACAGAATATAATAGGAGCTGTCATCATATGTTTAAAGCGGAAATTGTGTACATATCCCTGGTTTGAATACAATGGAGATGTGTTGTCACACACCATTGTATGGTCACACAAATTCCTGTCACACACAACAGCTTCCTGTCAAACAGAGATTCCTATCACATACAACTGGTTCCTGTCACACACAACAGGTTCGTGACACACAGAGATTCCTGTCACACACAATTGGTTCCTGTCACAGACAACAGGTTCGTGACACACACAGATTCCTTTCACACTACAGGTTCTTGCCAAACAGAGAGATTCCTATCACACGCAACTGGTTCCTGTCACATACAGCAGGTTCGTGACACACACGCAAGATTCCTGTCACACAAAACTGGTTCCTGCCAAACAGAGAGATTCTATCACACACACAACTGGTTCCTGTCACACACGACAAGTTCCTGTCAAACAGAGATTCCTATCACACACAACTGGTTCCTGTCACACACCACATGTTTAACACAGAGATTCCTATCACACACAATTGGTTCCTCACAACTGATTCCTGCCACACACAACAGGTTCCTACCAAACACAGAGGCCCACACACAATATGTTTCTGTCAAACACGACCAGTGTCTGTTACAAACAGGCAGTACCACCTCCCTGGTCACACACAAGTTTTTTTAATTTTTACACACAACAGGGCCCCATCATGCCTAATTTAAAATGGTACATTCCGTTCCACCAAATAAATCATAAATTATGCAAAAAATTTAAACTTATTAGGGCACCAGTCATTGAAAAACTCAGGTATGAAGAAGTTCATCAACCCTGAGGTAATCTGAATGTATGTTTTATTTCTGTTTAAGCGTCACATGCTAGAACGCATATCTACATCTTACATATGAAGGCGCATAGAAAAGAAACTATAGTTAGTCATGGTAGTTTAGAACTAAAACTGAAATATTTATTCAAGGCAGTAGTGGGTGTATTTAAGATTTTGTATTTTTATTCTTAAAAACGTGTGGTAGAGTTAAAGAGTTTAAGACCAAAGGGTCATAAGTTCCAATGGCGCTAGACTGCAATTGATTGAGGGTTTTGCTTTGCCGCAGTTACCAAGGTACAAAAGTGAAACAACTCGTCAACATGTTTTATGATTTATGCAGTTGCCAATTTTTCTTGTTATTTTTCGTTATTCGTAACGACACTCGGCCCGTTACGAGCCGAGGCCAGTGTCAAATATGCCTGATTGAGTATTAGCAGCGCGGGCAGCACTAACTGACGGATGGACTCTAGAGTTACAATCAGAAGCAGAAAGCGTAGTTTTTTTTTTCTGGCTTAAATCTGACATTGTCATTTTGTGACGTAAGCATGGCTGGGCCCGTTTTCGTGATGGTTTGCAATTCTTGTTGTCCTGAAGTTCATTGGAGAGCCCGGATGTTGCACTCTGTTTTGCTGCACGCGCTACCGCAATGCAATTTGTAGTTTGTAGTTATATTATAGAGCGTTAGCTTTTAGCATTCGAGATAATCAAAACTCGTAAATATTTAGTGGAAAGACTGGACCTGCGAATTAAACACGATTTGTGTGAACATCAGTATAGAGCAAGTTCTTGCTTCAGAAAAGACATGCTAGAATCGATAAGTTTGCCATTTCATTTGTTAATTCTTAAATGGTTCTTCATGTAATTTCAATAGATTTTACATTAGAAAATAGCATATGGTTAACTGAAATATATTTATTCTCTTCCAATTTTAGTTTCATTTCCAATCTTATTTGGGATTTCCTCATGCCTCACAAACTTGAGATGTCATTGCGCCATCTATATCTATTCGAGGAAAATTCCTATTTAAATTTGTTATATGTAGTCAACTCGCAAATTTGTTGTTGTTGGTATATAAAACATAATTACAGCTTAACCCTCACGTAGTACAACCATGGTGGTATGAATATATCTACTCATTACCTGCATATAAGTGCCACTTTACAAGAAAACTTCAACTTTCCAAAGTCCGACTGCAGAAGTTTAACTAATTCAGACATTATTAAACCAGCAATTTCATAAGGGGCATTAAAAAATAGCATTATTTCTAATCGGTGTCACTTTAAGCCGGTATTACTTTAAACCGGTATTATTGTTAAAGATACACGAAGAAGATTACACGAGGTTAGTAGGAAAAGACGCGCATGATTGCTATAAATGTTTTGAATTTTGGGTGTGTGGTTAGCCGGGTACGGCAGAAAAGATATATCGCGGAAAACGCAATAAATTTTGCAAGAATTCTCAGGAACCTTAGTAGCTTAGATAGTAGTACTAGATATGCGACAAAAAGGGGTCTTAAGGTTGTTTTCGTGTATTTCATAAATTTGGGATGTAGATTATATTGTATGATATTCGCGAGACGGTTGCTCTTCTTAACTTATCCATATACCTGTTAACATTGAATAATAACCTGTTATTATTATTCTTGATTTTTCTCATTGCCAAATGAAAAATTTTAAGCAAGTGCATGGCATTAAAAACGCATTATTTCACATCGGTATCACCTTAACCGGTACCATTTTATAAAACCGATATCATGTTAAACCGTTATCACAATAAACCGGTGTTACTTTAAATCTGCATTATTTAAATTTTTTAAAATCTGCATGGGGCTGAAAATTAATTGTAGCCACATGTACTGAAACCTACTGAGGATAGAGTAAATGAATAACATGTTAGCAACTTTATGGGCAGGACATGGATTATTATTTTATTTCTCCAGTTGAATCGTTAGTCTTTTCATAGAGGTACTTCCATGGTCGATGGTCTGAACAATGTAAATTGATGTTCTCTGTCTTCCAAGCACTGAAATAATTTCACCAGATCAGATTGGAACTTATCTTTCCCCTCTACGTCGCAAGCGTAGGGCAGATGTCGGATATGACAATATTTCATGTTCGGTAAATGTAGTTTAGGATTAGTAGTTATATAGTAAACCTTATACGCCGCTGAAATATGTTGTTATCTGGTATAGCAAACTAAAAAAATAATTTGTTTACTTTCAACCTTGTTTCGTTTTAGAACCATATTTCTTCTATTGTTTAAAAATTTAGCTTTTTTTCTACTAAATTTCTCAAGTAGTACAAAAGGTACTACTGACCATACGCCACAATAACTGCTGCAAGTGTTTGTGAATAGTGTAACGTAGATGTGATGTCTTGTTTAGAAAAATTTATTTCGTATTTTGCGTTCAAAAGAATAAAGTTTAATTTAATACAGCCTTATTTAGAAAATATATAAAAAATTGTAAATTTCTTGAAACGAAAAATAAAATAATGTACAGGCAAATTAAAACCAAAAGAAACAATGTGAAACGAGAAAGGAATTAAGATGAAGTAGAAAATTGACTATACATGCACGGTGTTAGCACCAATCAAAAAAGGTCATATCATAACATATCGAAAAGTAAGGATTAGGAGGTGGTATAATAGTAATATATTTTCAGTGATATCATTTGATATAAGGTAATTGAACAATTCTTGTTATTTTTTAAGTTGCATTAAGAATAGAAAGCAGACGTTCCCCACCCTCTGTCCACGACATTGGGAATCAGTGGATACCCTTTACTGACCTATGGTGCTGAATTTATTTAGGTAGATCATTAGAATACTGTAATTCATATAGCATTTGTAGTGCACGATTTATGTAGATTCAACAACGAAAAATTGTTACTTATTTCTTCCTTTTCAACACTCCTCGCACATTTCAGAAAGTAGTCATTTAAATATTAGTTATTTAATAGAATTAAAATATGTTTTTATTTTTTGTAAGCATGTAAGAAGTATGTAATACTATTATTGGTCGAAAGATTAAGTATTAAGATGTTATTTGTTTTAGATTAGCAGATTAGTCGTGTATTATCTGTAGTTAGTCTTTGTTTAAATTAAATTGTTGGATGGGGAAGGGTGGGGTCGAAAAGGAAACCCATACACGAATCGAAATGGATCATACAAGAATTTAATTAAGGTTGACAAAAATCTTATGGGAATCAACTCAGACTAAGATTTTTAAAGATAATCAGTATTTGGGGTTAAGATATTCCAATCACGAGGCCCAATCATCAATTTGGCTTACCATACCTCACCTCACCCCCCCCCCCCCACTCCCTCTATCCTTTCATACCCCAACCCAGTGCTGAAGTTCAAGTTTGTGGCTAATTGTATGTGTCATAAATATTTAGAGAGCCACAATTATTCATCATATTACTACAATTTGTTGATTGATAATAAATTTTGTTTGAAATTAATCTTAAATGATATTTATGATTTGCCCTAAATAATGTACCCCTGGTTATTCCAAATCGTTGTATATTCAAGGCGAAAAGATCGTTTTTTCTCAGGTGTAGGCTATATGTCAACGTAAAGGTATACCCGCACAATCAGTGGCGTAGCCAGCTTCCAAACAGTGTGTTTGGACTGTGTGCGTATGAAAGAGAGAGGGGGGGGGGGGGGGTGGGACGTTGCTGTCCACTTTAAAAAGTGGGACCATGATAACTTTTACTGGCACATTGTCCATATTTGTAACTAACTAATAGTTATACATATTCGCAATTTCGCCGCTAAATTGTTACATATTATAGTTTTCATATTTTGTAGATAATTTGAGTAAGCTCATACTCTAATAATAATTATTCACCGTTTGTAACGCTTTGGTAGATGTTCTCAGTATTTCAAACTTGAATAGTGCCAACGTTAATGAGATTTTCATATCAATATTTTCGTATACGTTTTGTGCTTACCAAAGATGTATTTCCATTGTATTTCATCAGGCTTTATTTTTCATTTTCAAGTATTTTAAGAGTAATATTTAAGATTAAGATGTGAATTACAGGGCATTAAAAAAGAATGACAATTAAAAATGTAAAAGAAAAGAAAAGTTATTGTTTCAGAATAGTGGTACGATCATTGTTATGTGATGCATGTAAGCATGGAGCTTTTATATGTATTAGCAAATTGAATCCAGTTTTTCGTGTAACTGCTGTGTAAATAACATTTCAGTAACTTTAGCTTTTTAAAAAGATTGGCTAGAAGTTAATTGCTCTTTGATATGTTAACTGCTCTTATAAGATAAGATAAGTACCAATAACTTCAGAATAACTTATCTACCTCGTTAACAATTCGTAAACAAATGAACATAATTGTATCTACAGCTTTCCACAGCTACAGAGTATCTATAGCTTTTGGCAGAAAATTTAGGGTCAGTGTCAAACTTTAGCTGTTAACTTTCTGGTAAATAATTTAAAAAAAATTAAATTAAAAAAACATATAGACGTTCTCTCGCTCTCACATTATTAGGTTTGAAAATCCTGCCAGCCAGGATTGGCGGCACTGATGCATGTGATATACGACGTCACCATTCATGGACGTCACCATTCATGAATGTCACGAGGAGGCTAATGAAGAAAGACTGTTTGAATTGAAGTTCAAGTGGGTTTTGAAAAGCCCTCTCACAGCCTATATAACCCCAACTCTGCCAATCAAAAAGTGGGGGCGCTCATTTTTGCACATTTCACAGAAATTTTGTTCACAACAGATCGATAAAATTCATGCCTCCATAGCCCACAGACGACGTGAGGGCAAAGGTTACTTGAATATTCATATTAACCAAAAAATTGCTGTACCGTTGTGTGCTAGATAAGCATTTGATTTTTTTGGGGACCCCTTAAAAATACGCCATCACTTTTTGGTATAGTGCTCCATTTAGCTAAATCTGTCTTGCTTCGGAGTTGTGCCCATACCTGAACACATTTTTATGAAATAGGTTTTTTTTTCTCTCTCTCTCCTCAAAATACCACTTTCTGAATGCATGGCCCTAAAGAAACGTGTTTCAGATCCAGAACAAACTGATGTGAAAATAACCGGTTTAGATCATTTTTCATAATTGTCGTACACAAAATTGTTCCCGAGCTTTGCGAACTTTTGTAGCAATAAGGAATTTCTGTACATAAGTGCTCGATATAAATCTTGTACTATAACCTTCAACTTGTTACTACTTGATAAAATCAATTTTTCTTTCTTTACAGTTTATATCAGCATTTCGTCAACTTAGTATTCACATTTCTAAATAAATGGGTAATTCGCCCGTGTTTCTTTTGTACATTGTCATAAAAGGGGTGTGTTGTTTTAGATATACTAATTACATGCAGGATTTTTTTTTTTTAATTAAAAAAAACCTTTTCTACTGAAGAAATTTTCTTAGGAATTATATGATGGGCATATGTTATACAGTTATAGGGTATTATAGAGGGGCTAAGGGATGTCCCATTTTCCTTCCCACCACTAACGGGTCAAATGTACATCTCGGGGTGCATGCGTTCTAACAAAAAGGGTTAAATTTGTTTTCTATTGAACTCTCACATGCTTTCAACCATCATGTACACGGTAGATTTTCTTCTTCCAATTTTAAACCTCTTTCAATAACTCCATCCATAACTCTATCCATTTAAAACCTAGGGTGAAACTTTGTCTTCATATATAACTTGGCGTGAAACATCGACGTCAAACAACTTAGGGTATATCTTTGTCGTCAAACACGAGTATAAAAATGCGGACGTAACACAACGCAGCCTGCACAACCCTATTTCAAGTTTTCCTTGATATTCGTCACAATGTTTTTAACACATTTTCGCAGAAGCATTTCCACAGCCTAGAGTAATAACGCATGTTGATTGTACAGCAACTGTAGAAATCTTTCATTTATAATGTAAAATAGCGTTTTGAAAATAAAAGAATGTTTTGCATTCAAAAAGATATCGGTGCCGAGTAAATCTTTTTTTTTGGAGCAGGGAGGTGTCAAACCGTTTTCTTACTTTAGATCTCCTTGGTTTCAGACCAGCATGGGAATGACCATTGTGCCAAGGCCCCTTGCTTCGAACCTCTGATGGCCCTCCCTTCCCTCTACTTAAACATCACCGGCTATTTGATGGCAAAAAAAAGTTCAGGGCCCCGAAAATATCCCTATTCAACTCGGTCTTATAGAATTAGATAGCAGACTGCCGATTCGTGCTACTGATGTCATTGAGATGTAGAAAAGGGAGAGTGGAAAATCTATGGAACGACTAAAGGATCACAGGTGATGGATGTGTCAACTTATTTCATGATGGTATCAACTTATATGGTGAAGTATCAACTTATATTATGGAGGTATCAATTTATATCATGAAGCAACGTATATCATGAAGGTATCAACTTATATCATGAAGGTATCAACTGACTTAATTGTTATGTCATTATTGTCATATCACTTCGTAATAGATGTGTGCTTCCACACCATCTTCAAAATGCGACGCTTTTGGCGACCTCTCACAACAATTTGTAAAGCTTCAGATATTCATGAGTCGACAACGTAAAAAACGAAAATACCGATTGGCTACTTCGGAAATATTGAATATGTATAATATTATGAGGACAACATGCAATTGGTCTATAGGATATGACTCATGAATGGGTTCGCCGAAAGGATCACATATTCACTGTGGTGTGGAAGGACTCTACATGAATTAGTTTATACCTTCGCCGTGTAAGTTGATATCTTCATTAAATATGTTGACACCTTCATCAAATAAGTTGATAGTATACCTTCATTATATAAGTTGATTGGCGTAGGGAAATGGTAAAGAGGGAAATTTATGTAGGGAACATTTGTTCGTCCGTACGTTACTAAAAGTAACAATATCAAAACGAAATTGATAAGACATTTTTTTCCTTCTCTAAATATATGTTGACTGGGTCAATTAAATATCTCCACCCCATTAACCATCCGCAGCACCTCAACGTAACCAGAAATTGCGGACATGCAAAATATTGCGCATAAAGTTACATAAACGTCCGTCTGAGATTTTGTTGTGATCCCCGTGCCGTGGGACGCAATTTGCGCTGATTACGCCTAGAAATTTCAAATGTTTCACAAATGATTTTGGCTGGGGGACAGGGGACTAATAGACCTTTCGTTTGATATGCGATATTCTATATTAGATTTTATTAAGCCACCTCTAATTATCTGTACCCGCAAGGCACTAATTATGCACACACTAAGTCAATGAGACTTAAAACGGTCAAACAGGGAGGGGGGTGGCAAGCTATGGGTACGGGAGTATTTTGCTCCGCTCGGTATTTGTTCATCATGGGGGTGACTATGCTTCTCAATAATGCCAAAAAATTCGGAATCAAATTAAATTAAGTAGACTCAATCAGCCGTTTTTGCAGTGGTACTAAGTCTGAGATTTGTTTGTGATCCCCGTGCCGTGGGGCGCAATTTGGGCTGATTACGCCCAGAAATTTCAAATGGTTCACAAATGATTTTGGCTGGGGGACAGGGGACTAATAGACCTTTCGTTTGATATGCGATATTCTATATAAGATTTTATTAAGCCACCTCTAATTATCTGTACCCGCAATGCAATAGTTATGCACACACTAAGTCAATGAGACTTAAAACCGTCAAACAGGGAGAGGGTGGTAAGCTATGGGTACGGGAGTATTTCACTCCGTTCTGTATTTGTTCATCAGGGGGTGACCAGGCTTCTCAATAGTGTCAAAAAATTCGAAATCAAATTAAGTAAACTCAACCAGCCGTTTTTGCAGTGGTACTGAGTCTGAGATATTTTTTGTGATATCCGTGCCGTGGGGCGCAATTTGAGCTGATTACGCCCAGAAATGTCAAATTTTTCACGACTGTTTTTTTTTATCTGGGGGACAGCGGACTATTAGACCTTTCGTTTGATATGCGATATTGTGTATTAAATTTTATTTAGCCACCTTTAATTAATTGTACCCGCAAGGCAATAGTTATGCACACACTAAGTCAATGAGACTTAAAATTGTCAAACAGGGAGGGGGTGGCAAGCTATGGGTACGGGAGTATTTTGCGCCGCTCGGTGTTTGTTCATCAGGGGGGTGACTAGGCTTCTCAATAATGTCAAAAAATTCGAAATCAAATTAAATTAAGTAAACTAAATCACCCCTTATGCAGTGGTACTAAGTCTGAGATTTTTTTTTGTGATCCACGTGACGTGGGGCTAATTTGGGCTAATTACGCCCAGAAATGTCAAATGTTTTACGAACATTTTTTTTTCTTCATCTGAGAGACAGGGGACTAATATACCTTTCGGTTGATATGCGATATTCTATATTAATTTTTGTTCAGCCACCTCTTATTATCTGTACCCGCAAGGCAATAATTATACACACACTAAGTCAATGAGACTTAAAACGGTCAAACAGGTAGGGGGTGGCAAGCAATGGGTGCGTGAGTATTTTGCTCCGCTCGGTATTTGTTCATCAGGGGGGAGACCAGGCTTATCAATAATGTCAAAAAATTAGGAATCAAATTATATTAAGTAGACTCAATCAGCCGTTTTTTGCAGTGGTACTAAGTCTGAGATTATGTTTGTGATCCCCGTGCCGTGGGACGCAATTTTCGCTAATTACGCCCAGAAATGTCAAATTGTTCACGAATGTTTTTTATTTGGGGGACAGGGGACTAATAGACCTTTCGGTTGATATGCGATATTCTTTATTAAATTATTTTTAGCCACCTCTCATTAGCTGTACCCGCAAGGCAATAATTATGCACACTCCAAGTCAATGAGACTTAAAACGGTCAAACAGGGAAGAGGGAGGGGGTGGCAAGCTATGGGTACGGGAGTATTTTGCTCTGCTCGGTATTTGTTCATCAGGGGGAGACCAGACCTATCAATAATGTCAAAAAATTCGAAATCATTAAATTAAGTAGACTTAATCAGCCGTTTTTGCAGTGGTACTAAGTCTAAGATTTTTTTGTGACCCCGTGCCGTGGGGCGCAATTTGCGCTGATTACGCCCAGAAATGTCAACTTTTTCCGGAATGTTTTTTGTCTGAGGGACAGAGAACTATCAGACCTTTTGTTTGATAGGCGATATTCTATATTAAATTTTATTTAGCCACCTCTAATTAGCTGTACCTGCAAGACAATAATTATGCACACACTAAGTCAAAGAGACTTAAAACAGTCAAATAGGCAGATAGGGAGGGGGTGGCAAGCTATGGGTACGGGAGTATTATCATTACTAATAAAAACATTTATATAGCGCAAATACTGTAAAATGATACATTCAAAGGCGCTTTACAAACAAATGAATCAAATGATAAAATAAGTTAAGACTATAGTAAATAAAAAGATAAAAATAGACCTAGAATCATTAAAGCTGGAATATTGAATAAAAAGACAAAAGCAATAGGATCAACAATGAACGTAATAAAAGGAATTTTCTAAAATGTTAAGAGTAAAATAAAACTTAGCAAGTCAGGTTGTATAGGCACTAAGATAGTAAAAAGTTGACATACAAAAATGAGAGCTATAAGATGTAAATACTTATAAAATTGTTAAAAGAATAAAAGGTCAAATAATGTAAGATAGTCTAAATTTACCCCGCTAAGCGTAGCGGGGATATTTACGAGAGTTATACTTACCTTCCATGCTATAATATGCAATCTGGTCACACGACCTGATTCTAACGCACTTCTAACCGAACCTAAAAAACGCAGTAACCAGCCAAGCCCTGACCTCCATAATACCTCTGTACCACCTCACTCAACATTCCACCGAGGCCTGAACGAGAGGGGAGGCGGGCGGGATGCATGGAAGGTAAGTATAACTCTCGTAAATATCCCCGCTACGCTTAGCGGGGTAAATTTACTTCAAGTTATACCTTACCTTCCATGCTATAATATGCAATCAGATTGCAACCGAGGATAGGAAGGAAGGGAGTTCAGATCGCCGCACATTTTTTTTCTTTTTCTTTTTAATGGCTGGTACGAAAACTCACACGAACCGAATCCCGTTTAAAGGACGAAATTCCTTCACCTCGGAAGGATGAAAGACCTCAAGAGTGGGAAGAACTAAAACATAGTAAACCACGGCGAGGTACAGTCAAACCGAACAAGGCACCATTCGTTGACAGTAACGGAGGCAAACCTCGAAAGAACCGGAGCGAAAAGCCCAGAAAAACAAGCCAACCGGAAGAGCGTTTGGACACAATTACAGCAAAGTGTCCACAAAAAACGCCACAAGCCACACCGGATTCGTCCACGAGACAGAACCGGCGAGGAAACTACGATTGGGAACGAAGCGTGTACCAACGAAAACGAATTGAAGAAATCCCGGACAAGGGAAAAATTCGTTAGCGCATAACCGCGTAAGAGCTAAAGTTAGCGGGGGAACACGAACGTCGAAAAGTGAGTCAGACCAAAAACAAGAGAAAAACCGCAAAAAGCGTTTTCTCGAACGGCGGCACGAGAGATCCCGTGAAAAGAGGTTATGCCCCGAACCCGAGTGCATACCGCGGCCGTTCTATGAACAGTTCAGACTACTTTAAAAGAAAGCCACTGGACAGCTGGATGATCTATCGGAGGAAAATGTCACATGACACACTACGAAGAGATCTCCCAGAACTTACCAGTGGTCGCGAGTCAAAGACCGTAGACCCCACTGGAAAAACCCTGGTGGATAGCTGCAAGTTATCCCAGAACTAAGCTTGAGAGAGGGCCCACCTCCACAACGGGGAGGGGTGAACAACCCCTCAGAAAAGCCATGCTACGTCAAGGAAAGGCGGGCCGAGGCCACACCATCAAACGAAGCGCTCCGGGACTGAGATGAGTCCGCCGGAGCCCGGGAAAGAGACAAAAATCGTCCCTGACCCGAGGCTCGTACGTGAAGCCTGCAAGGTCGTGAGCAGCCAAAGTTCGTCCTGCGCCGAGACGAAAAAAGGTCAAGTACCCGTCCAAGTTTCCGACAGAAGGGGTCACAAGAAAAGTGCCCCGACCTTGATCAAGAAGCCCCCGTCGGCACCGACGGTGATATCTGACGGGTGAAAACTTCGTTCCTTACCCCAGGTGGGAGCACCCGCACCACCACCAAAGGGGGTGACTACCGACTGAACGTGTAAAGCGGAGGGACTGAACGACACCATCCGCAGTCCAGAAAAAACTGCCGACCCTGAGCAAAGGTTGTTGAAAACGACTGACCAAAAATCAAAGGCTAGCGAAACAAAAGGCAGGCCGTTAATATAAAACGTATACAAGAAGGGCTGCCAACCGTGTAAGGCCATGTAGCTGTGAGACGGCATGGGTTGTAAGACCGCGGAGCCGTACAACATAGTCGACGGCACCCAAGCGGGGTCCGAAAACTGTAGCAGTTGCGGGACCGCGTAGCTCCAGGCCACGCCTACCAACAGCGAAACTTGTCTAAGAAGTTGACTGGAGAAAGTGTTAACGTACTACGTATAGTAACAACCTTGAAACCGCGGAGCCTACGGCTACGGGCGCGGAGAAAACGAATACCGTATGTCTGTACGGGCAGTTAAGTAACAGGCCGTAAAACCGCAAGGAAGCAGCTGTAAGGTGTTAAAGTATGGAATGAACCATACGTGCCGTTGTTGGTAATAGCTACGCCAAACGTAAGGTTGTCTATCAAAAGGCCACCTATGGTCAAGAAAAATATCCTTCATGGAGGTAATATTGACAAGTAGGGGGTAACGTACTACGTCAACCGTATGAGTCATAAGCCCCAGCACTGGGGTAGAAATCACGAAAGAGGTGACGTCCTGTGTATACTACACGGACCGTTAAACACCCTGCACCACGGAGCTGAAAAGCGCGTGGCTACTGGGGGGACTTACGCCGTACAAAGTATGCAACCCCGTTAAGTATTATAGATCCGTTATGGGTCTACAAAGGCGTCAGCATGACAAGTAAAAACCACGAGTCCTCCGCCAACTATGTCTCTGTGCACCACGGAACAAAAAGCTCGTGGCTACGCGAGGGGGACAACTGGTACTGGTACGTGTCCCGAACGTAGTAGCTATCAGTACAAAAGGACCGTCGAGGTCCACGATAGCGTGAACGTACTACACCTGTAACGTGAGTCGTTATCCCATTATACCTCTATTCACCACGGGGCCACCGAGTAAGTGGCTACGCGTAGGGAAGATGTACGCAGTACGCGTTCCCGTTGAGAATAGTTAAAATATATATACTGAGGCCGTAAGAAATACGGAGGAGTTCACGTGCCACGCAAGCTACACGAGTCGTAAACTGAGTTTGTTTCATCACGGAGCTACGAAACCGGTAGCTGCGTGGGGAAGAGGGGACTACCGTCGTACTCAGTACGTGTCCCGGTAAGAGAAACGGCCGCGAAACTCAGTAGTTCATGGCTACTGGTCCTCTACCACACAGCCGCGCTGCTGGTATAGGCCGTTAACTACGTTTGTATAAAATCACTACGGAGCCGCGAAGCCGGCGGCTACGCGTGGGGGACTGCCGTCGAACGCTAAAAACGTCCCAGCAAGAAAAACGACCGCGGAACACTGCAACACGCGGCTAACGGTCGCAATATCCCGAAGTTCCGTTACCCGGGTTTATCGTACGTTGTACGTAAAACCGCGTTAATATCTGTAGAATGTGAGCCGAAGGTCTCGTTCGACGCAAGAATCACATTCAGAGTAGTTTCAACGGTCGTGGAACTACGTAACACGGAGGGAATAGCTCTCGTGATGGTATGCCTCCCGTAAAGAAGGAAATCTTATCACCCGAGCGCTAGGCCTCGAAAACCGAGCAAGCGCTAACACGCGACGCATCCTGGGAGCGTGACGTACCGACAAACGGGGACTCGTCCTCGTGTCCAGGAACTGGTGAAAAACTATGCGGAACCGTGACGTTCAACGCGAAAATCTCACCAAGTCAGCTCACACGGACGTGGAGATCTCCGAAACTAACGGGTGTGACGTATGTTGTACGTTACCTTGCTGTAGAACTAAGCAGCACTACAGACCCGAACGTCATCCCATGCCCCGGACGGAGCCGCCAAGTTGTGTTACGGACCCTTACGGGGCCGTAAAAAACAAGCCGTGGGGGCCGTATGGAACCGATAACCGGAGCCGTACGGACCCTAATGGACCCGTGCAAGTAATCCAATGGCTCTACAACTAGCCGTAAAAAAAGGGGACTAACTCACGTAAGACCCCGTAGGGCGTCGCCTCTTGTGGGCCTACCGGTCCCATCGCGGAACCGAGGACCACAGCGATGTACACGGGTTTGAACATGTCGATAACACCAAAGCGCAACCTAAGAAGCGTTTACATGCGACGCATCGCAGGACAGTCAAGGCGCGTAACGCACCGACACTAGGGACCTGCCCGTCGTGTCGATGATATAGGCGCAAAACATCGCGGAACTGTGACGTTCAACGCGGAAAATCCTACAGAGGCAGTTCACACGGCCGTGGAACAGCGTAGCTATGACCAAGTAGCTTCCTAGCTAGCGAACTCAACTTCGGGGTCCAACGTACAGTGTACGTTATCCCGTTGCAAAAACTCTGAAGTCGTACAGGCCCGTACGGTCTAGAGAAGCGTTTGCACGCTATGCATAGCGGGACCTCTGAGGTGCGTAACGTACCGACGCTCGGAGGCCTGTCCTCCGTGCCTACGATACTGGTGAAAGTAATTGCGGAAATGTAACGTTCAACGCGGATAATCGTACTAATGGTGTTCACGTGGTCGTGGAACTGCGTAGCTAATGGCCACGGAACCATGAATAGAATAGCTCTCACGGCGCTATACTACTTGTGAAGATTATCACTTGTCACCTGGCCACATAGCTCGTAGCTAGCGGGTGCATATCCGGGTAAATCGTACGGTGTACGATATCCCGTTACAAAACTACGGAGCCGTACGCATCCGAACACCGGAGCCGCACGCTCTCGGTCGCACCTTGAAAAATACCGGTCGCGGTGGAGTCTGTGCTCCGACCACGCCGCTTGAACCCAATCGCTGCAAAGAGTACCACGAATGGACTCGCAGCATAATCTGCACGCGTAACGCGTGAGATGGATGTGACCGGAGCGTAAATCAAAGAAGCGTTAGCACGCTACGCCGGGACATCAAGGGTGTGTAGAGCATCGACGCCCGAAGACCTGTCCTCCATGTCCATGATACTGGTGAAAATAATTACGGAACGGTAATATTCAACGCAGACAATCTTAATTGCGTTTGCACGAGTCGTGGAACTGCGTAGCTAATGGCTACGGGACCAAGAAGAAAATAGCTGTCGTGATGCTATACTTCTTGTAAAGAAAGTCATCTGTCACCTGACCACGTAGCGTAGTAGCTAGTGGGCGTATAACCGGGTGAACCGTACGGTGTACGTTATCCCATTAAAGATAAGTTCCGCTCACTGGAGCCGTCCAATGGAAGCGAAAGGACCCGTAAACGCGGACCGTGGAATCGTATGGAACCGTACGGACCCGTAAACACGGGCCGCGGAACCGTCCAATGGAACCGTACGGACCCGTAAAACACGGACCGTGGAACCGTACGGACCCGTAAACATGGGCCGTGGAACCGTATAACTGTCGTAGCCGTTGGCTACGGGACCAAGAAGAAAAATAGCTGTCTCAATGCTATACTTCCGGATGAACCGTACGGTGTACTTCTTTCAAGAGGCGCTCCGCTGAGAGTGGGCGGCGGCCCCGCTTCCCTGGCTTTGGACCTGGGTGGCGGTGGGGAGACGAAGAGGGCCTATCAGACCGTCGCTTCTCCACTTTCTCCGCCGCTCTTTGAAAGTACCGGTCGCGGTGGAGTCTGTGCTCCGACCACGCCGCTAGATCCCAATCGCTGCAAAGAGTACAGGGATTTGACTCGCAGCATAATCTGCACGCGTAACGCGTGAGATGGATGTCACCGAAGCGTAATTTAAAGAAGCGTTTGCACGCTACGCATCACGGGACATCCTGGGTGTGTAAAAACATCGACACTCGGGGACCTGTCCTCCATGTCCATGATACTGGTGAAAATAAATACAGAACTTGTAACGTTCAACGTAGACAGTCTTAATTACGTTCACACGAGCCGTGGAACTGCGTAGCTAATGGCTACGGGACCAAGAAGAAAAATAACTGTCAATGCTATACTTCTTGTCAAGAATGTCACCTGTCACCTGACCACGTAGCTTGTGGGCGTATAACCGGATTAAACCGTATGATGTACGTTAACCCGTTAAATACGGACCCGTGTAAACACGGGCCGCGGAACCGTCCAATGGAACCGTCCGCCCCGTAACAACGGGCCGCGGAACCGTATGGAACCGTCCGCCCCGTAACAACGGACCGCGGAACCGTATGGAACCGTCCGCCCCGTAACAACGGACCGCGGAACCGTCCGCCCCGTAACAACGGGCCGCGGAACCGTATGGAACCGTCCGCCCCGTAACAACGGGCCGCGGAACCGTATGGAACCGTCCGCCCCGTAACAACGGGCCGCGGAACCGTCCGCCCCGTAACAACGAGCCGCGGAACCGTATGGATCCCGGAACCGTATGGATCCCGGAACCGTATGGATCCGTCCCCGGAACCGCACAATGCCCGCACATAGGGCTGCGGAACCGTCAGGGACGGTCCAACGGAACCGTCAGGGACGGTCCAACGGAACCGTATGGATCACGGAACCGTCCAATGAAACCGTCCGCCCCGTAACAACGGGCCGCGGAACCGTATGAACTCCCGGAACCGTATGGAACCGTCCCCGGATTCGCACAATGCCCGCGCAATAGGGCTGCGGAATCGTCGGGGACTGTCCAATGGAACCGTCCAATGGAACCGTTCGCCCCGTAACAACGGGCCGCGGAACCGTATGGACTCACGGAACCGTCCAATGGAACCGTCCGCCCCGTAACAACGGGCCGCGGAACCGTATGGACTCCCGGAACCGTATGGAACCGTCCCCGGATTCGCAGCAAGCCCGCGCAATAGGGCTGCGGAATCGTCGGGGACTGTCCAATGGAACCGTATGGAACCGTCCCCGGATTCGCAGCAAGCCCGCGCAAAGGGGCTGCGGAATCGTCGGGGACTGTCCAATGGAACCGTATGGAACCGTCCCCGGACTCGCAGCAAGCCCGCGCGATAGGGCTGCGGAATCGTCGGGGACTGTCCAATGGAACCGTTTGGAACCGTGTTTACTACAACTTAGGCGACGCGTTAACGCCCCTAAGAGGTTATCTCTCTCTCTCTCTTACCGTTACCGCTCTAGGCGCAACGCCTCTAAGAGCGTAACCTTCTCAGTAAATTTCTTTTATATCTGAAAAGAGAAGAACATATATCCATGCGTACATACACAAATACGGCAAAGTAAGTATGATCTGACGGACACGCTAAAGAGAGACGAGGCCTAGCAGTCTAAACAGAACATCAAAACTCTCTTAAACAGAAAAATTCTTCACTGAAAAATAAATTTCTTAAGAGAAGAACGTATGTCCATGTGTACAAACCTAAATACGGCAAAGTAACTATGATCCTACGGACACGCTAAAGAGAGACGAGGCATAGCATTCTAAACAGAACAACAACACTTGCATTAACAGAAAAAAATTTTAAACGAAAAAATTTTCTATCTGAAAAACTTTAGAAACCCGAAAAAACGCATCCAACGTAATGACTTTACTAGCGCCGGGGTAGCGTGGGAAACACCAACCACTGTGTACTTGAGGTCTGTAAAGATAAAAAGGAAAAATTATTTTCCCTGTAATTACGTCGTCGGAGAGACCCACCCACGGTCTCTCCGACACCCCAATTTCAATCCTGAAAATTAAACATTTTATCTCAAATCTGTGTAAGAAAAATAAAAATATTCATATGCTGCTAACGTGAAAACGAAAATAAGCTCGCTTGTAACAACTGTAGCTCCCTAGAGTTGTTACAGGGCGACCCCACATTTACCCAGCGGTGACTACGACCCAATGCGCATGCGCCAAAATCGAAAAAGGAAATTGGCCGCATACGAGAAGGTGTACTGAAATATCCTAACGTGCTAAACACTATACATAGTATAATGCTAGGGTCACCTCGAGGCGGGTGGGGCTAAGGGTTAAAAAGACTAATTCCCGGGGCGAGAGGTCCCCTAGACAGGCACAACATGTGCTCTAGGACCTAAAACACCCACCACGAGAGTAGGACGCTCTCGAACTAGCCACTCGCTATGTACGAATGGAGACAAAAACCCGCTATCCTAAGTGTAGGCTACACGGGTAAAGTCGTGTAGGTCGGCCGAAGAAATCTCGGACCCATGGCTACCTCACCCTTCTCTCGGAAGACTTGAAAAGGCGAGCCAGATGAGAACGGGCAGCGTAAAAACCCTTCAGGTAGAAGCTGCCGAAGAGAAAAGAGTTAGAAAGGTTAATTAAAAATAAAATAAAAATGACCAGTTTTCAGCGATGTTAGTGACAACAACGCGCTGAAAAAGAGTGAGGTGGTACAGAGGTATTATGGAGGTCAGGGCTTGGCTGGTTACTGCGTTTTTTAGGTTCGGTTAGAAGTGCGTTAGAATCAGGTCGTGTGACCAGATTGCATATTATAGCATGGAAGGTAAGGTATAACTTGAAGTAAATAGTTAAATACAGTAAAGAATATAGTGGTTAAAAACTAAAGATAAACATTCAAGCAGAAGGGATAAAATAATAGAGTTAAGAATTAGTTGCATTGAAGGCAACTGTAAAAAGGTAAGTTTTAAGGCTATTCTTAAAATGAGCAAGGCAAGTTTCACTTCGTAGATGATAGGGCAGGTCATTCCAACATTTAGGTGCGGCATGGTAAAAACCTTTGGTTTCAAATTGGGTTTTAGTTCTGGGTACAGTGAGGAAATGTTTTGATTGAGATCTTAAATATATAGTTGGTTGATATGGAATTAATAAGTTTGACAGATAAATCGGAGAAGGGCCATGTGTCATTTAAAAGTGAGCAATACAATTTTAAACTTAATTCTATACTTAACTGGGAGCCAGTGTAATTTGAAAAGCACTGGTGAAATGTGGTGGTACTTGGGGGTTCTAGTAACAAGTCTCACAGCTGAGTTTTGAACCAATTGCAATTTCTTCAAAAGGCTATCAGGTAAGTTAAAATATAAGGAGTTACAGTTATCAATATGAGATGTAATAAATGCATGAACTAGGGAATCGCATGAATCATCATCTAGATACTTGCGGATTTGCCACAGTTTGTAAAGATTGTAAGAAGCCTTTTTACAAACCGCAGCTATCTGTGTATCAAAGGTTCTTATCAGAAATGATACCAAGATTACGAAACTTGTCAGCAGTTCGGATATTGACTTTACCCACTTTAACTGATATATCAGGCAATTTAGCAAGTTGCTGCTTAGAACCGATGAGTATGACCTCAGTTTTACTATCATTTATTTTGAGATAATTACTGAGAAATCACCGTCGTACATCGCTGATACATTGCTCCATCGCGACCAGCTCGACATCTCTAGAGCAGTCACTGCCAGCTTAAAAAGCAAGGTATAACTGGTGATCATCCGCGTACCCTTCACAATTTGGAAGGTGCCTGTTGACTATATCATAAAATTGTGATAAGTACGAAATGAATAGTTTGGGTCCGGTACAACTCACTTGTGGGACACCACATTTTAAGGGAAACTTCTTTAGAGCTATCCCCATTTATCAATATACCTTGATTTCTGGCATCTAAATAGCCTTGAAACTATTTTAATGGTGTACCCTTGATATACAGACGATTTTCAAGGCAATCAAAGAGAACCTCATAATTAACCGTATTGAAAGCCGCCGACAGATCTAACATGACAAGACTTCCCAATGTCCATATCATGCATAATGTCAGAGTGCACCTTTAAAAGTGCTGTTTCCCGCGCTGTGATGTTTCATGTAAGCTGAATTATGTGTGGGCAGGGAGTTGTTAAGACTGGTGTGGGTAAAAGGTCATTTTGGAGCAAGTGCTCATCATACTGACGCATAACAGCAGCCTCAGTTACTTTGGAAAGATATGACAAGTTACTTACAGGCCGGTAATTTTTGTATTCAAGGGATAAACCTGTCTTCTTCAGAAGAGGAATAACCACAGCGCATCTCCAACACTCAGGGAAATAGCCTGGACTAATAGAGCTATTTACGATGTTGGTGAATATTGGTAATAGTATATCCACGCAATTCTTCAGAATGTTAGTAGGAATCGGATCAAGTATGCAATGTTTGTTTGATGAATCCGAAATTAATTTTAAAACATCTTTAGAAGACAATTCGGAAAACTCTGAAAACTCAGTGACATCACAACATGTATGAGATGGTAGTTTTTGACCTTAACATGTTAGAGAAGGATCATCTATGTTACGAGCATCATTAATAGCAGTTAAGATTTTATCAATTTTCTCCTAAAAATAATTTCCCAAACCATCTGCCAATGATTTATTGTCGATACTGACAGGTAGTGGATTACAATCGGTATTGCTAGTAAGTTTGTTTATCAAGCTAAACAGCTTTTTCTGATCTCCTGCACACTTTTGCACCTCACAAGCAGACAAGTGTAAATTGTCCTTTTTTGCTTTTCTACACATAACACGGAACCGATTTCGTGCATCCTTAAAGAGCTTGTGGTGGTTTGTAGTTGGGGTCATAAGCCACTTTTTCTCGAGTTGCCGCCGTCGTTTCTTTAAATCATTAAGTTCCGACGAAAACCACGGCCGTGAGTGAGGGTTTCACGGTGATGATTTTGAATCTTTCCGGTGCATGGCGGTCCAGGAGAGAAGCAAGGGTGGAATTGTAACTGTTGATAAGAGATATCAGGTTTGAGAGAGGTTCCTTGCAAAGAGGTGACTGGGAAGAATCATCTTTGAATTTATCCATATTAATACTCTTTAATTTCCTAAACTTCAGAACCCTACGCTCACAAGCAATTGGTGCCTTAGTGATTTCAGCAAGTAGAAAACAGTGGTCGGATATGAAAAAGTTTAGTTGTATGGAATTAACGACCAACGAGGTACCACATCTTGTAATAATAAGGTGCAGTTTATGGCCCGAGATGTGAGTTGGCACCCACACTTTGTTTTCAAGGTTGAACGTATTTAGTAAATTGATAAATTGTTTCGTTATAGGATCATCATGAACGTTGACATGAATATTGAAATCGCCAAGTATGATCAAATCATGGCATTCCGCTACTGCATTTTTCAAAAATTCACAAAATTCAGTTAAAAATGTCGATGCTGAAACTGGATGTGATGCAGAGTAGGGTGGTCGGTATATGACAATGATATTCAAATTCAGGTTCTTATAAGATAAGACGTGCTCAGAAATCTCAAATGAAGTTTTTTACCTCCAAAATGTTGAACAAGACTAAACGCCGATTTAAACAATAGTGCAGTTCCTCCACCAGTTCTATATGCCCTACAAATGTCAACGAAATGATATCCGTCCATATTAGGTAATGCCCGTATATGATCATCATTCTCCTTAAGCCAAGCTTCTGTAATAGCACAGATATCGATAATGTTACTCTATAACATGATCTTTCCAGTGAATTCTTGATGGATCTTGGATTAACACAACCTAAACCGTCAAAGAGGGAGGGGGTGGCAAGCTATAGGTACGGGAGTATTTTGCTCCGCTCTGTATTTGTTCATCAGGGGGTGACCAGGCTTCTCAATAATGTCAAAAAAATCAGAAGCAAATTAAATTAAGTAGACTCAATCAGCCGTTTTTGCAGTGGTACTAAGTCTGAGATTTTTTTGTAATCCCCGTGCCGTGGGGCGCAATTTGGGCTGATTACGCCCAGAAATGTCAAATTTTTCACGAATATTTCTCATCTGGGGGACAGGAGACTACTTTGCTATGCAATTTTTTACTTCACAAACAAGAAATAAATAAAAATTATCAATAGCTCTGTGCCATTCGACTTTTTGACCCCAGAGTGTACATGACACAAATTCATGTACCAAGGTATCATGGTACAACACAGGGTTGGTATAGGTCTTGCACTTTCGGAATTTATAGTGGTACAAAAATTGTACAAATTGGTACATAATTACCCCCAAAAATCACATATTTAACCTGTGACCCTTGACCCTAATCACTGAAATAACTTCTAAAAATGTTCACATTTATCGTACTCTACTGTATGACACCATGATGCTCACGTAACACTTACCATTCCATCACGATAGGAGAAAATTGTGAAAAAGGTCAATAGCTCTGTGACCTTTAATCTTTTGACCCCAGAGTTTACATGATACAAATTCATGTCCCAAGGCATCATGGTACAAGATAGGGTTGGTATAGGTCTTAAACCTATTGAGTTTAGAATCCGCAAAATTCAGAATAAAAAAACACTTATTTGACCTCTAACCCATGACCTTTTGACCTCCAATTATTTCAAAGTTTTGTTAGAATGTTCAGCCCTACCCACCTATGTAATTTGTAAAGATACCAAGTAATCTCTCCATAAGATACAGCCATCGCCGAAAACTTGTCCCATTTGACCTCTGACCTTTGTACCCTATAACCTTGGAGACCAAAGTTCCGGGCCAGGGGTACCCGTCCACCAATTTTGGTTTATGTGTGTATTACAATTTTTGAGTTATAAGCGACACAAAATTAATTGCTGCATACGCACACACACATGGACATACACACACACGGACACACACAGACACACCCACCCTCACACACAAACAAACACACGGACAGACGCAAAAATCAGCAAATGTTGTCCATTCCAAAAACTTATGAACCTAATCCCTAATATGAGGTCATTATATGATACCCTAATCAAGTATGGGACCCTGGTTGGACCACCAGCCCCCTAATATCAAGGGGGTGGCCATGTAGTGTTAGAGGTACAGAGAGTATTTGTATATAGAGGGATTTCATCACGTGACTCTTAACTTCACTGGACTCCATTTTGCAGGCAGCGGCATCGTTACGTTTCACACGTCTTCACACAGCTCAGTCACATCACAAGTACAACAAACTTTCTACATGCTAGCCTACCAGTACCAGTTCAGGGAATATTACTACTTGCATTTTCCCCCTTAAGTTCTATATTTTCACCGGGTATACGGAGAGTAACTTCAATATTAACGCCAGCTGATTGTTCGTTTTACTCAGACAAAGCCTACATACTTAATATAAAGTGCTCGCTGCAAATCCTAGTGTGAACTAAAGGTTAAAGCCGCCGCGTTGCACAGAAACCCACTTCGAACTTCGATCAGGATCAGATAGAAATCGAGAAAATTTCCTTCATTTCCCCACACACATCCATTAGTGCAACCAACGGCACAGCAAGATTGCGGCATAATTATCTTACAAAAATAATCTTATATAACAACATGCAAACGTATGTAATTAAGTGTACAGAAGACGACAGTGTTTCATTCCCGACAAAATGGCGATGTAAACAAAGTCATGTGACCTCGTGACGTCAGCTGAAACACCCTTATACAGCAAAGTGACTACAGTAAGTCCTCCCCACATATATGTATATGTGGGTGATGACATAATTAGCTATGAAAGTTTTACCGAAGTGTACAAAACGAAAATAAATTGTTGTTCTTGTGGTGTTTAATATTTGCTGCGGTTTTTCACATAGGCATATGCATATGGCTGAGACTAACTAACGCAATTCATGAAGACCTTGCAAGTTACATAGGGACGTATACAAAATTAAGGGTTAACACTTAACACTACACATTAACACCACACATTTCATCTATCTGTCTACTTTTACCAACCGTCTAAATCTAGACCTCCACACTGCATGCATATTTGGGCCCACGACTGTATGGGCAGCTGGGATGGAATGGCCAACAATAATATTTCAAGATCATTTTTAGGAGAGAGGGAGAGGGGTATAGCAAATTAATATGTGGCTGATTCAATCTATTTCTAAACAAAGGTATAACTGTAGGCCCTATGAGCTTAATTGTAAGCATAGAGTATCTAACTTTCTTTTTATCACACGAAGCACCGTAAGCAGGATTCAGCAAAGTAAAATTAAATGCAATGAAGTAGGCTACATCAGCTTTAATGTTTGACAAACTGCAACATAGGCTATACATTTTAACTTACAAAAGATATGTAAATGAGAGCCTGACGGGCAGAAAAATTGCAGTACAGTTTACGGATCATCAATCGAGAAATGATGATACTACCATTTGTTTTTGTCCATTCTGAAATTGATGGGTTCAGAACTGCATGATTTGGTATATAGTTGACTTTTATCACAGTATGTACCAAACCTATATAGTAGCATCTCTTAAACTGTGTAAAACGATTTAATTATTTTCAAGCTCCAAATGTTTAAATCACTACTGTTTTTTTGACGGTAGGGGAGGGAGGGGGTAAGTCGCATAGCTAAAGAGGGAGGTGCCAGTGGGCAATTTGCCCCCGTCCGGAGATTTCCAAAAAGTTTGCAAAAAAAGAAATTCATTAAGCCTATGTTGGATTGTTTTGGTAATCCTGATGAAAGCGATTGGTCTTATGAGTTCAGATAGGGCCTACCAGCTATCTTGGAAGGAAGGACCACAACATTTTCGAAAACGGATTTGTTTTTTTTATATAAAGTTTTTCCTTATAATTTCTTAAATATTTCCCCCAAATATCTGACTTTCTCACTATTTTCGACAGTTTTTGTTCAGAATATCCGAAGTTTTTTTTACAAAATATCAAAGTGACTTTCATCAAAATTTCGGAGTTATTTTCATGAAATTTCCGAAGTTGTTTCTCAAAATATCCGACTTTCTCCCCCAAATTTCCGAAGTGTTTCCTGACCGTCATGCCATAAAATCCCAAAGTTTTTCCTCAAAATATCTGACATTTTCTGCAACATTTCGGAAGTTTTTCATCAAAATAACCGACTTTTGCTAAAAACAATTCACAGGGGAGAGGGGTAGCTTGGATTCGGATTAAAAAAAAGAGAAGATTGTCCCCCTGCTAAAAAGTCTAGCTACGCCATGGGAGGGGGTGTTACATGCATTTTATTCATATCAACAATTTATAGGCCTATACCACCCCTACGTCTTTGATTAAATTCACTGACAAACTGAGAAATCTATTTTCAAATTATCATATAGAGCCTATAGGAACGATTCTCTGTCCGTAAGCTTGGAGCTAATTAATTCCCTTTGGTAGGACCGCCCAAATCCGAAGCGGCTATTATGGACTCCAGGACCGTGAGTAACTCAATTTTCCTCTTGGTTCAGTGGTTGAAATAAACTTGCCAAGCAGCCAAGAATATTAGTTCTATATATGCGCCCAATTGGTCTGAACTTGGTAAACGGTAGGCCTAGATAGGTACGTAAACGGTAGGCCAATCAACTATCTCGGTCCACATTTTTCAGAAAGAAAAATGCTTTTCTTTCTGCTATATTAGGTGATTTTCTCATTGTTATGGATCAAAACGCTTGATGAAAAGGATAAATCCCTACAACTTCAGATAACATGACTATAATCTGATAATTTCCCCTCGCTTGCCTGGCCGGGAATAATACTTCAGACCACCCCACACCAACACAACATATACCTGTACTTTCTTATTATTTAGCAAAGTTTTGGTGCTTCGCCAGCCTGAGAGTGTAGCGGTTTTGGCTTGAAACACTTGAGGAAGGTTCGACAGCCTGATGATCTACTATTCTAGCAGAGGACCGTGAGTTAGAGAAGAAAGGTTGGACACCGCCTGATGATCTACTATTCTAGCAGAGGACCGTGAGTTAGAGAAGAAAGGTTGGACACCGCCTGATGATCTACTATTCTAGCAGAGGACCGTGAGTTAGAGAAGAAAGGTTGGACACCGCCTGATGATCTACTATTCTAGCAGAGGACCGTGAGTTAGAGAAGAAAGGTTGGACACCGCCTGATGATCTACTATTCTAGCAGAGGACCGTGAGTTAGAGAAGAAAGGTTGGACACCGCCTGATGATCTACTATTCTAGCAGAGGACCGTGAGTTAGAGAAGAAAGGTTGGACACCGCCTGATGATCTACTATTCTAGCAGAGGACCGTGAGTTAGAGAAGAAAGGTTGGACACCGCCTGATGATCTACTATTCTAGCAGAGGACCGTGAGTTAGAGAAGAAAGGTTGGACACCGCCTGATGATCTACTATTCTAGCAGAGGACCGTGAGTTAGAGAAGAAAGGTTGGACACCGCCTGATGATCTACTATTCTAGCAGAGGACCGTGAGTTAGAGAATAAAGGTTGGACACCGCCTGATGATCTACTATTCTAGCAGAGGACCGTGAGTTAGAGAAGAAAGGTTGGACACCGCCTGATGATCTACTATTCTAGCAGAGGACCGTGAGTTAGAGAAGAAAGGTTGGACACCGCCTGATGATCTACTATTCTAGCAGAGGACCGTGAGTTAGAGAAGAAAGGTTGGACACCGCCTGATGATCTACTATTCTAGCAGAGGACCGTGAGTTAGAGAAGAAAGGTTGGACACCGCCTGATGATCTACTATTCTAGCAGAGGACCGTGAGTTAGAGAAGAAAGGTTGGACACCGCCTGATGATCTACTATTCTAGCAGAGGACCGTGAGTTAGAGAAGAAAGGTTGGACACCGCCTGATGATCTACTATTCTAGCAGAGGACCGTGAGTTAGAGAAGAAAGGTTGGACACCGCCTGATGATCTACTATTCTAGCAGAGGACCGTGAGTTAGAGAAGAAAGGTTGGACACCGCCTGATGATCTACTATTCTAGCAGAGGACCGTGAGTTAGAGAAGAAAGGTTGGACACCGCCTGATGATCTACTATTCTAGCAGAGGACCGTGAGTTAGAGAAGAAAGGTTGGACACCGCCTGATGATCTACTATTCTAGCAGAGGACCGTGAGTTAGAGAAGAAAGGTTGGACACCGCCTGATGATCTACTATTCTAGCAGAGGACCGTGAGTTAGAGAAGAAAGGTTGGACACCGCCTGATGATCTACTATTCTAGCAGAGGACCGTGAGTTAGAGAAGAAAGGTTGGACACCGCCTGATGATCTACTATTCTAGCAGAGGACCGTGAGTTAGAGAAGAAAGGCTGGACACCGCCTGATGATCTACTATTCTAGCAGAGGACTGTGAGTTAGAGAAGAAAGGTTGGACACCGCCTGATGATCTACTATTCTAGCAGAGGACCGTGAGTTAGAGAAGAAAGGTTGGACACCGCCTGATGATCTACTATTCTAGCAGAGGACCGTGAGTTAGAGAAGAAAGGTTGGACACCGCCTGATGATCTACTATTCTAGCAGAGGACCGTGAGTTAGAGAAGAAAGGTTGGACACCGCCTGATGATCTACTATTCTAGCAGAGGACCGTGAGTTAGAGAAGAAAGGTTGGACACCGCCTGATGATCTACTATTCTAGCAGAGGACCGTGAGTTAGAGAAGAAAGGTTGGACACCGCCTGATGATCTACTATTCTAGCAGAGGACCGTGAGTTAGAGAAGAAAGGTTGGACACCGCCTGATGATCTACTATTCTAGCAGAGGACCGTGAGTTAGAGAAGAAAGGTTGGACACCGCCTGATGATCTACTATTCTAGCAGAGGACCGTGAGTTAGAGAAGAAAGGTTGGACACCGCCTGATGATCTACTATTCTAGCAGAGGACCGTGAGTTAGAGAAGAAAGGTTGGACACCGCCTGATGATCTACTATTCTAGCAGAGGACCGTGAGTTAGAGAAGAAAGGTTGGACACCGCCTGATGATCTACTATTCTAGCAGAGGACCGTGAGTTAGAGAAGAAAGGTTGGACACCGCCTGATGATCTACTATTCTAGCAGAGGACCGTGAGTTAGAGAAGAAAGGTTGGACACCGCCTGATGATCTACTATTCTAGCAGAGGACCGTGAGTTAGAGAAGAAAGGTTGACACCGCCTGATGATCTACTATTCTAGCAGAGGACCGTGAGTTAGAGAAGAAAGGTTGGACACCGCCTGATGATCTACTATTCTAGCAGAGGACCGTGAGTTAGAGAAGAAAGGTTGGACACCGCCTGATGATCTACTATTCTAGCAGAGGACCGTGAGTTAGAGAAGAAAGGTTGGACACCGCCTGATGATCTACTATTCTAGCAGAGGACCGTGAGTTAGAGAAGAAAGGTTGGACACCGCCTGATGATCTACTATTCTAGCAGAGGACCGTGAGTTAGAGAAGAAAGGTTGGACACCGCCTGATGATCTACTATTCTAGCAGAGGACCGTGAGTTAGAGAAGAAAGGTTGGACACCGCCTGATGATCTACTATTCTAGCAGAGGACCGTGAGTTAGAGAAGAAAGGTTGGACACCGCCTGATGATCTACTATTCTAGCAGAGGACCGTGAGTTAGAGAAGAAAGGTTGGACACCGCCTGATGATCTACTATTCTAGCAGAGGACCGTGAGTTAGAGAAGAAAGGTTGGACACCGCCTGATGATCTACTATTCTAGCAGAGGACCGTGAGTTAGAGAAGAAAGGTTGGACACCGCCTGATGATCTACTATTCTAGCAGAGGACCGTGAGTTAGAGAAGAAAGGTTGGACACCGCCTGATGATCTACTATTCTAGCAGAGGACCGTGAGTTAGAGAAGAAAGGTTGGACACCGCCTGATGATCTACTATTCTAGCAGAGGACCGTGAGTTAGAGAAGAAAGGTTGGACACCGCCTGATGATCTACTATTCTAGCAGAGGACCGTGAGTTATAGAAGATGAGGATAGTGAGACTTACAAGTCTTGTGCAGTCAGTATGTAAGCTGTCTGCTGCTATCGCATTATTCATGTATTTCTTAAGAGTTACATACCCTAACAGTCGATAGACACGTAAGTGCGTGAATTTAACATTGTTTTAAAACGTTTTATGTTTTTCTTAGAAACCTTTTTCCTCTCCATAATTTTCTTGTTCTCCTCTCCAAGACTCTTTGTATTTTTTGTATATTTCACTTAAAAGTTGAATACACCCAGTGGTGGCGCCAGGATCAAATGCCACCTCTCTTTCTCTCTCCCCTTCCTGTAGCGCCGCCATTGAATACTTCATTTAAGAATGTTAAGCTGTGATACAAATGTTTGTCAAATACGGTTTACTTCTAGAAAATGTTAAATTTGAAAGCTGCATATTTCATGAATGGTATAAGATTGTTGAATATGTATTTTACTAATTTTAGAAATAGTGAAAACTATCCGATTGGAAGGAATAGTTCATATAAAGTAGACTGGTACAAAGAAATTACGGATGCTGAATGACTGATCCGAGATGAAAAATATAGTATTTCTTCAAAAAGAATTTTTTTTATGGGACTCAAAACTGATATGAGCGGGGGTGATAAGCTACTAATTGTTTGTATGGGCCTTAGGATAATTATAGCCCTGCCCCACCTTCCTCTCCGAATGCACATTTCGTGAAGGAGAATTATGGCCATTTTGCTAGTACATATATCTTATTGTTGGGTATTACGTTCAGCCTACATCTGTAATATGGACAGGTACATCAGCGACATAGAAAGATATTTTACATTGGGAGGCCAAATTTTATTTTTGTCCCACCTGCACCCCTATGTGTAAATGGGGGTGTGGGTGTTAGGAAGAAAATTTGGTAAAATTATTGGAATGCTTGGAACAATTGGCAACATTTTCAGAATATTCTCCGAAAAAGAAAAGAAATTTCTCAAAAATTGGAAGAAAATGTAAGTAAAATTCCTGAAAATTATATCCCTTTGGAGTAAGAATATAAAACATGTAAAGCGAATCTGACTCTTCAATTTGTCAGACCTTCATAATTGGGAGTGCCAAAATGGTACTTGGTCCTCAATGAAATTATTGGGGGAATTCCCTCCCCTCCCTACCTACATCACTGAAAGTTGTGTTTATGTGAAACATCTTAAAATTCTGAAAAGCAGTTTTTTAATTGTGACAAAACACCTACAACTTCCCGCTTATAGCTATTTAGATTCATTTTAAATGGTCAATTTCTAACTAATTTGATGAATTTGTTTGCTATTTTCATGGTTTTTAATATATTTGAGAGCAATTTTGGTACTGTTAACTCCATAAACATGCCCAGAAACTGTTAACTCCATATACATGCCCAAAAACTGTTAACTCCATATACATGCCCAAAAACTGGTAACTTTATATACATGCCCAAAAACTGGTAACTTTATATACATGCCCAGAAACTGGTAACTCCATATACATGCCCAGAAACTGTTAACTCCATATACATGCCCAAAAACTGGTAACTTTATATACATGCCCAAAAACTGGTAACTTTATATACATGCCCAAAAACTGGTAACTTTATATACATGCCCAGAAACTGGTAACTCCATATACATGCCCAGAAACTGTTAACTCCATATACATGCCCAGAAACTGGTAGCTCCATATACATGCCCAGAAACTGGTAACTCCATATACATGCCCAAAAACTGTTAACTCCATATACATGCCCAAAAACTGTTTACTCCATATACATGCCCAAAAACTGGTAACTCCATATACATGCCCAAAAACTGGTAGCTTTATATACATGGCCAGAAACTGTTAACTCCATATACATGCCCAAAAACTGGTAACTCCATATACATGCCCAAAAAATGTTAACTCCATATACATGCCTAGAAACTGTTAACTCCATATACATGCCCAGAGACTGTCAACTCCATATACATGCCCAGAAACTGTTAACACCATATACATGCCCAGAAACTGGTAACTCCATATACATGCCCAAAAACTATTAACTCCATATACATACCCAAAAACTGTTAACTCCATATACATGCCCAAAAACTGTTAACTCCATATACATGCCCAAAAACTGGTAACTCCATATACATGCCCAAAAACTGGTAACTCCATATACATGCTCAAAAACTGGTAACTTTATATACATGCCCCAAAACTGGTAACTTTATATACATGCCCAGAAACTGTTAACTCCATATACATGCCCAGAAACTGTTAACTCCATATACATGCCCAAAAACTGTTAACTCCATATACATGCCCAAAAACTGGTAACTTTATATACATGCCCAAAAACTGGTAACTTTATATACATGCCCAGAAACTGGTAACTCCATATACATGCCCAGAAACTGGTAACTCCATATACATGCCCAGAAACTGGTAGCTCCATATACATGCCCAGAAACTGGTAACTCCATATACATGCCCAAAAACTGGTAACTCCATTTACATGCCCAAAAACTGGTAACTTTATATACATGCCCCAAAACTGGTAACTTTATATACATGCCCAAAAACTGTTAACTCCATATACATGCCCAAAAACTGGTAACTCCATATACATGCCCAGAAACTGTTAACTCCATATACATGCCCAAAAACTGTTAACTCCATGTACATGCCCAAAAACTGGTAACTCCATATACATGCCCAAAAACTGGTAACTTTACATACATGGCCAGAAACTGTTAACTCCATATACATGCCCAAAAACTGGTAACTCCATATACATGCCCAAAAACTGTTAACTCCATATACATGCCCAAAAACTGGTAACTTTATATACATGCCCAAAAACTGGTAACTTTATATACATGCCCCAAAACTGGTAACTCCATATACATGCCCAAAAACTGGTAACTCCATATACATGCCCAGAAACTGTTAACTCCATATACATGCCCAGAGACTGTCAACTCCATATACATGCCCAGAAACTGTTAACTCCATATACATGCCCAGAAACTGGTAACTCCATATACATGCCCAGAAACTGTTAACTCCATATACATGTCCAAAAACTGGTAACTCCATATACATGCCCAGAAACTAGTAACTCCATATACATGCCCAGAAACTGGTAACTTCATATACATGCCCAGATTCTGTTAACTCCATATACATGCCCAAAAACCTTTAAGTATTCATAATAATACAATATACTATATAACAGAAAAGAAAACACAAAGAATATTATACATGAAATATCATTTATTTCTTCAACATACACAACATGTCTTACATATTTATAATCTTAAATGTAATACAGTTGAAGTATTATTGCACAACACTTGCTAACTTGATTGTTTTACAATGTAACAAAAACATTGCCAAGAATGATTGTGACATATTATTTTTGTCGCCTTCTTACATTAACAAACCCTGTTTACTCACTTCAGATATAGAACTTAACAGGTCCCATTAACATCCCAACTTGGGAGTTTAATAAATGAAATTAATGGGGCTTTTTTTTCACAACCACCTCAATCCTTCACAACCAACTTCAAGTGATAAAAATAGAATGGGGTAAGCATCTTATACACTCGCTACTCCCCTGTGGTGCAACATCAATGTAAAAATATAATGGATCAGCTCATTACTCAATTCTTTCTATAGAAATATGGGTAAGCATCTTATACATATATGGGTAAGCAACTTATACACTTCCTACTTTCATATGGTGTAACATCAATGTAAAAATGTAACAGATCAGCTCATTACTCAATAATTTCTATAGAAATATGAATAATCACCTAATACATTTCCTACTCCCCTGTGGTGGAACATCAATTTAAAAACATAATGCATCAGCCCATGCTCAATTCTTTCTATAGAAATATGGGTAATATGGGTAATATGTGTGAGCATCTTATACACTTCTAGCTCCAGTGTGGTGCAATGTCAAGGTAAAAATATAACAGATTAGAGCATCGTTACCCAGCCCACTTTGGCACTCGGGGCGACTTTGGCACCCGGGGCGGCTTTGGCACCCGGGGCGGCTTTGGCACCCAGGAGGGCTTTGGCAGCCGGGGCGGCTTTGGCACCCGAGGTGGCTTAGGCACCCGCGGCGGCTTTGGCACCCGCGGCGGCTTCGGCACCCGGGGCGGCTTTGGCACCCGGAGCTGCTTTGGCACCCGGGTCGGCTTTGACACCCGGGTCGGCTTTGGCACCCGGGGCGACTTTGGCACCCGGGGCGACTTTGGCACCCGGGGCGACTTTGGCACCCGGGGCGACTTTGGCACCCTGGGCGACTTTGGCACCCGGGGCGACTTTGGCATCTATAACATAGCATTATAAATCAAATCAAAAATCGATGACGTTATGCTGAAATTTGCAAATGTTGTATTTTATTTTTAGAAAACAAAATAAAATGTAAGTTTTTGAAAGAAAAATGGTTAATTATAATTATTAAGTTGATTATATTTAATGATTATGTTCAAATTTTATAGTCTAATTTGCACATTTATAGTAGTTATCATTATTCAACTGATCACTATTAATCTAATCTATGAACGAACCTGTTACGGCATCTGAGCATGTGTTGTCGACAAAGCTTTTCACAAGACATCTAATCAATTTCAACCAAAGAAATTCAAGATTTAGAAGCAAATATTCATTTTTTGGAATACGGTGCTCATTGTTATGATTGGTGAGTAGTTATTACTGTACACTGTATTGTTGATTACAATATGATGAAAACCCCGAGTAATGTCTCGGTTGGAAGTGCAAGTCACTAACGTTAGCCTTAGAGTTTACAGAACATTCCAACATGGTACGAGTCGTTATGGCTAAAAGCTTGAAGTGTATTTCCGTAAGGTATTGAATTTACAAGCTTGGGTATTTAAATGTTGCGCAATTCTTAGTACACCAGATTGCATCATTTCAATGTATCTTCTTAGTTTATTGTAAGTGCAGTACCTAAGGATATTAATGAGAAAAGGTAAACAATGTAATTAATCATGATGTAAATGTGTAATCTGCTAATCATGAAAAATAAAATGAATATGAGGTTGTGACAAAATGCAATATCAATGTATATACAATTTTTCTCGGTACTACAGGAAGTAATATACAGGTGAAATGTAAACATGATTTCATTACACTCCCGAATTTTATTTGGTGTTGTGTTGATTTGTAGCCATTGTTTACCTTGTTGTTAGGGAAATAGAGGACAGCATAACCAAGGGTGGTTGTTTGTGACGGTGGGGGAGCGTGGTGGCAGGATGGTGGTAGTGGGTAATAAAGTGGTGCCTGTGATGATGTATTTCCAACAGTTGTGACGTAGTTCCTGTATTAAAAATACAAAATACAAGTTTTTTAAAACTGTAAATAAAGAGTGCTGTTGGTTGATTCCGATTCAGTCGAAGAAGGGGAAATTTCCACAGATGGTGCCAGTGATTGTCCCATTTACTCACAATATTTTTGACATCAAAATTAAAAATTCCATTTACAAACAGTGATTTTGCAAACTTATGTTATTTTGACTTTTAGCAAACGTGATATATTTTCTCCCTATCACTATAATGGCGAGAACCACAAGGATAGAAGAGGACAGAAAGGTGGTTTTATCGGTGCAGCACTGGGTATCGGAAAAGCGACAGCGTCTTTGTTACAGATTGTAATTCCAGCCGTTGCGGGTATCATAAAAGGTATTAACCCCTACTCTCCCAGAGTCACGCTGAGTGTGACATTTACAATTCCTTTTCCAAAAACACATTTGAGTACCTTCCCTAAATCCTAAAGAGCTGCAAATAGGTTCATTCAAACCAGATTGAATAGATCTTTCATAATATGGTTATGTTGTTGGGGGGTTAGATTGAATTTTTTTGAGTAAAATCATTACAAAAAAGTGCATTTTTAAAAAAAACAGCGTCTTTATCTTTTTTTGGAAAAAAAGAAGATTACGAGAAATGTTTCATACATGAATATTTGTTTTAATTTTTTTTTTAGGTAAAGTATAAAGATAGTTTGAATTGTTGGTTGCTACACGATTTTTACTTGTACTTGCTCAATGTTTGCTTTTTTTGAAGAAAATATGCCAAAATTTGTGATTTTGGGCCATTTTTGACCTTTTTTTTATATCAAAAAATCATAAAAAAACGGCCCAAATATTGTATAAGAATTTTTAAAATCTCTACAGGTAGAGGAGAAATAGATCGTACAGAAGAACTATTACAATAACAGATGTACCCCCTGTAAATTTGCCTAAAAGGTCTCTGATTATGACGTCAAATCACTTTTTTTTCCACGCACATTCGATATCACAAAATGGCGAGATACAACGTCGAACGTGCCTTCCGAATCCTATGTTTTCTTCAGGATAATGATGATTCAGAGGGGTCGGAAGGTACTTCTGATGAAGAAGTTGTACCAGACCTCGAACAGATTGAGGAAGAGGAGAATATAGAGCCTGCCGAGATGGATAGCGATCTGTTCCAAATTCGGGAGTTGGTGAGTGTTTTCTTCCAAAAATAGCGAAAGGAGGGGAGACCGGGGCTGGTTGGCACACGGGTTGGTTGTCACAAGTCCAATTACAAGAAAACGGGTGGCGCACTACTGAAATAATTATCGATATTTTGAACACGATCAAGTAAACAGCAAGTATACGAGTTTTGGTAAAAATATTATTTATATCTTAATTATTACAGATTTTGTGAATTTCAGACTGGCGAGTAATTATTTACTTCGTAATTTATCATAAATATTCCCGTCTGTGTATTATTTCCCCTGGATTTTAATAATTATACCCAGAAAATGTCATGTATACCTGACAACGTCGAAGAGGTTTTTATTCAACCTAACGTATAAGAAAAAAGCTAGGCTTCAAAACATTTATGCATCTTGGTTGGGATTGGATGGGGTTGGTTGGCACACAATTGCGTGCAAGTCAATGGTGTGCCAACCAACCCCACTTACCACACTAATCATACACAACCATAACATTAGGCTGTGTGACAACCAGCTCCGAAGAGGAGGAGAAGACTGCAGGGCAGCAAAGGTAGAAACCTTTATGGTTTTAACTTTAATTTTTTGGATCATAGAATAATTTAGGTGTAATATTGTTCATGTGTAACGTTAGTGCACTTGCCAATTGTATGACCCACCCCTTTACTCCCCCTCCCCATGGCGAGTTTAAGGGGGTCATTCTCAAAAACAAATGACTAAGGGGTGAGTCAAATTGAATAAATGTGACTGAGGGGTGAGTCGGATTGAATAAATGTGATTTAGGGGTGAGTCAAAAATTACGTGATGTGGGTTATTTAGCCTGACTGTAGGTGGGTCATTTAATAAGTATACCCACTACACAACTATACTTTTTTCAATCCTCACATGCCACCAGGAATATAGACAGTGGCGCGCCGGCAGAGTCGTGACATTGGGAGGAGGGGGAAGGCACCTTCTTCCGGCGTGAGGTAATGGGGTATTTTTATTGATGGTGTTGCTGGGGCGTGGCCAGGGTCAAAAAAATGAGGGTGTATTTGAAATATTGATGTGATATCTTATATGTTGCTCCCTGGTGCTTTGGAATACTATGTTAGCGGAGCATCACCGTGGGTTGACGCGAAAGCGTGCGAAGATAATTTTTGCGAAAAATACCTCTCAGATTGCTGGAAATGACACTTCCTGAGATTGTTTTGTGCAAAACCAGACCCCCTCCTACAGGCGCGTAGCAAGCAAGTGGTTTGGGTGGACAATGTCCAAGGGCCCCAGGGGTTCAAGGGGCCCCCAACCAAATGCGGCAACAACAAAAATTGGTTATTTGTGAATATTTGCGTGAATTTGTTGTAATTTTGACAGGTACAGAAACATGATATCTCAATATAAAGATGGTTTCGATACAGCCTCTCAAGGCTCGAGAAGAGCCATCTCCTGCAATCTGAGGGGTCTTTTGGGCAAAAATTTTGCTTGTACGCTACGCGCTAACCCATGGTGGCGCTCCGCTTAGATAGTAGACCATTGCTTTGGAAGGCCCTCGCTGTCTCTTGTCCATGGGCTCCTGAGTATCTTGCTACACCGCTGCCCTCCTACAGCGAACTGGGCAAATTTAGCTCGTTTCTTTTTGAATACAGACAACTTTTTCTCTTTTTTTCTTCTTTTTTTTTCATTATTTGGAAATTTGTGTCTTTTCTTTATTTTTCGAACAGATTACAAGAAAATGGTTCGAAATTTCAAGAAGAAAACTGAACACGGGAGTACCCCACCTGACATAATGCTACGTGCGGTAAGGCAGGTGAAGTTGCATGGACATTCTATCAGAAGTGCTGCAAAGGACTTAATAATAAATTATAGAACTTTAAGAAGATATTTCCACAAGATAAGTGGAGAAGAGATTGAGGGAGAAAGAGTTATTCCTTCCACACATGTTGGATATTTACAAAACCGGAAAATATTTTCAGACAATGAAGAGCAGGAGCTGCTGAAGTACAGAGAAACTGCTGCAAACATTTATCAGGAACTTTCACCAGCAGAAGTAATAAAACTAGCTTACCAGCTAGCATTCACAAACAATATCAAAGTCCCACAATCATGGTCTAAATTTGAAGTAGCTGGACCTGATTGGTTTGGAGGTTTCCTTAAGCGCCATCCTCGTTTGTCCATAAGGCAACCAGAAGCGACAAGTCTGGCCCGCGCAACAAGCTTTAACAAAACTAATGTTGCTTCGTTTTTTGATAATTCAGACTTGCTACAGAAAAGGAGCAAATTTGGTCCTCAAGACATTTGGAAGATGGATGAGACCGGCAGAACAACAGTCCAAAAACCTAACAGGATGGTTGCTCGTAAAGGAATTAAACAAGTTGGGGCCATAACGTCAGCAGAAAGGGGAACCCTCGTGACTCTGGCATGTACTATTTCAGCCATTGGAAATACAATTGCACCTTTCTTTATGTTCCCAAAAGTTTACTTCAAAGATCACTTTTTAGCTAATGCACCGGTTGGCAGTAAGGGAAGCTGTAATAAATCTGGATGGATGAAAGAGGGAAACTTTGTAGAGTACATTAAACATTTTGTTTCTTATACCAAATGCACAAAGGATAAACCTGTCCTTCTCCTCCTAGACAACCATTCTTCCCACGTATCCATAGAAGGCATCAACTTTGCAAAGCAGGATGGTGTGACCACGCTATCCTTTCCACCCCATTGTTCGCATCGGCTTCAGCCTCTTGATAGGTCGGTCTGTAGACCATTTAAAATTTTTGTCAACAGCACTTGCGATGCATGGATCAACAATCATCCTGGTGCAACAATAACAATATACGATGTGCCAGGAGTTGTTACATTAGCATTTCCAAGATCATTCACTTTACATAACATTCAGGCTGGATTCAAAGCTTGCAGAATTTTCCCATTCAATAGGGACATCTTTACGGATGATCAGTTTGCACCCTCCTTTGTTACTGATCGTCCAGAGCCACCAACCAGTCAGAATAGCACCAACACTGGTGTGTCATCAAGTGCCACTGGCCCATCAAGTGCCACAGTCTCCTCTGCCGGCCCATCAAGTGCCACAGTCTCCTCTGCCGGCCCATCAAGTGCCACAGTCTCCTCTGCTGGCCCATCAAGTGCCACAGTCTCCTCTGCTGGCCCATCAAGTGTCAGTCTCCTCTGCTGGCCCATCAAGTGCCAGTCTCCTCTGCTGCCCCATCAAGTGCCACAGTCTTCTCTGCTGCCCCATCAAGTGCCACAGTCTCCTCTGCTGCCCCATCAAGTGCCACAGTCTCCTCTGTTGCCCCATAAAGTGCCACTGGCCCATCAAGTGCCACAGTCTCCCCTGCTGGCCAATCAACATCTGGTAGTTCTCAGAAGAGAAAGTTAGTAACTCCAGAACAATTGCAACCTTTTGGAAAAGCTGGTCCTAGAAAAAAAAGCAGACAGGCTGCTAATGCTCGTAAGCATAGCACTGCGATCCTGACAGATACACCAGTGAAAGCAGCACTGGAAGAGGGAAAAAAAAAAAAAGCTGAAAAACCAAATTATGCCAAAACAAAAGCTCAGCTTGCAAAGATTTCAAAGGCCAAAAAGAACCTTTTCAGGTCCAAACAATATCAAAGAGCAACCAAGACACCAAAGTCAAAATATTTGAAAATGAACCAAAAAAACAACAAACCACCAGTGTCTTCGATTTCAACCTCAAAATCAATGTCAAGTTTAGAAAAATCAAAGCAGACAAAATGTATGTCTTCAAACTCACAAAAATCTATTAAAAAAAAACAACACAAAAAATGGTTATGTATTGTGTGCACAAAGTCATTCTCTGAAAGCAAATCAGGGAAGGTTTCGATTGAGTGTGCCGGTTGCAAAGAGTGGGCTCATGAAGACTGCACCCCTGGGAAGGCAAATTACATTTGTCATGTTTGCAAGCCACAGTTAATTTCAATTATCAGGTAACAAAAAACAGATCGCATTTACATGTTTCTGACAATTTATTAACACAACTGCATTTGATAAGACAAACTGCATTTTATCATCTTTTACATAGCTCATTTGAAGACAGCTGCTCATTTTCACAGTAGTTGACTGGGGTGTGTGTGTGTTGGTCGTGGGGTGGAGGGGGTGGTTACTTACTGAAATGTTGTAGTGGATTACATCCGTCATGGTCGGGGGTGTAGCAAGGAGTCTTTAATTGGGGGTGCATCGCTCTGTTACCTGAAATTTGAAAAGCAAGAAAAAGAGGTCATCCAGCCATGGAAATTTCAAATTGGGAGGGGGGGGGGGAGGGGTAAAAGGGTGGGGTAAGGGTACATTAGTTTGGAAGTTGCCCCCACACCCCCGGCTGCTACACCCCTGGTCATGGTCAAGGTGGTATTTAGTTTAACTGTCATTCAACTTAAACTATATGTAATTATTTTACAAATCTGCTTAAGTTTATCCACTTTATTTTTTTTTTCAAGTTAGAATTGAATGTTATTAAAGGTTTTCCAATTACATTAAGTTTAGCATCTCCAGTCCTGCAGATGTATTAAACCAACATAAATCAAAATAAAAGTTGTAGACTTGTATGTTAAGTTTGATATTTTGTGTATTGTTTTATGTGTGACAACCTGCCATGAAGGTTGTGACAACCTTTCCCATCTTGGGGTTAATTGTCACATTTTGTTTTGGTTTTTTTCCAAATGAAAAAAAATATATAAGCTTAACCTAAATCCTAAAGTCTAAGTGGTTATGAATGAGTAAGACCCTGTAGTTGAAGACTGTGATAAACACCCCCTGTAAATAAACTTTTAGAAGCCTCCATGATCGAAAAGGTGAATTTTGTGCCAACCAGCCCCGGTCTCTCCTATTAGACAGTGTAATCATTCATATTGAAGAATAGTGAAGTATTTTACTTGCATCTTGTTGTAGGAAATATCGTCTATATACATGTATTTCCTATCTGTTTATTATTGTGAGGAGTACCCAGAATAATATAGTCATAGAACATACAAAGTTGAGTTGGTGTTTTATCATTGTTGACGGGACTATTCATATTTCTGTGTATACATCACAATTTCTGAAAGTCCAGTGTTCTTGGATTTAATTGGTCAGCACATTCGCTGGTGGCAGCAAATTAAAGCGTATTCAACTAGGACCTCTGGAGAAGAAGCGACAGGCGCCCTGAAGTAAAATCTCACTAAGAGGCTGGACCTAGAACCCTAAGCATCTCATTGGACCCGCTTAAATCGTGACATGGATATAGTAAACGATCCTAAAAAAAAAGACAGATTATCACCGATTTATTTACCAGAGGTTCTCATCATTATAATTTAACAGGCATTTAAATTGTACACAATATGTTTTTTAATGATTATCAAACCATTACACAAAATACGCAGTATCTTGTTTTATTTAAGAATGGTAGAGATGATAAGAACCATAAAGTCCCAAATAAATAAAAAAGACCTGCAAGCCTATAAAGATACAACCCAGGAACCACTGGTATTTGTTGATAGATAACCAACCCAAAATGGATGACAGGCTACAAATTAGGTCCAAAGTGTTACACGAAACCAACCACAGCGTTATCTATGGCTAAACTATTCATCCCCCTATTGCAAATCTGGGTGGAAGGTGGTAAAAGTGGTGTAGGAACTTTGATAGAAAGTGGTAGCCGTGGTTTTTATGAGTGGTGGACGAACAGAAGTAGGGTACAATATTATAAAAGGCAATGTACCAGACACCCTAGCATTGATTTCGTTAAGGAGCTGGAAGAACTTGGTGACGTCAAGACACTTCTGCTTGAAAAATACAGTTTTGATAATGCTGAGGACCATACCGGACCCGCAGGTAGTGGACGAAGACAGCAACAGCGATATTCAGAACGAGTCCAAAGGGTATCGGAACGCCTCGTAAGAAGCAAGAGGTATTCACTGGCCTTCCAGCGGGTTTCGAATCAAAGCTGGGCTTGGCTGAAGAGGGCCGGGCTGGTGACCTGTGAAGATATGGGTCTAAAGAACGAGAACAATGCAATTGTGCACAGTGCAAGCATGACAGACCTATACATGATCGTGAAAAACAACCCCTCCATATTTGGTGTGATGCATGGAGCTGGTACTCTGGCACAGCACTGGTCCAGAATGAACCTCCGGTTTTATTTTTTTTTCGGGTGAAAAAAATGTGCGCACCTAAATTTTTCTAGGGTCATTACACTACTCCTAAGTGTGTCTAAGTCCTCAAACAACATAAATACAACCTACTGTATCATGTAGTGTAACTATGTGGTTCGTAATAAAATGCAGATATATTCCATTTGGATTTGTCTTTCTACTTATTTATAAACTCTTATAAGGAGAAAAGAGTGTGAGTAGATATAGGTAGGATCATAGAAGGGCATGATGGGGTCAGATTTGTTTTTAACTGTAAGCTTACATGTACCAGACCAAGCCATCAAACTGCAGATTCAAACACCAACGACTGACAATCAATCTCGGTCAAAGATTTTGAACTTTGGAAAAATAACAGCCAATACTAAAACACAATCAAATGAGGACATGTACATAAAGCAAAACACATTCATATGAATTTTCTGCAGAATCTCTAAAAAGGATGTCAGATTTTACAACTTTTAAAGGCGTTGAAGTACTGGCTTTGTTGCATACCTTCAATTTTTTGCTGTAATACTTTTAGGGAAGAAATCGAACTGAAGGGTTAAACACCAACGACTGGAAGCATCCCCTGACAGAGACTACCATCAAATCCTTCATCTAAAGTAAAGTCACTATTTACAGATTTCATATCTTCTGTGGTTTAGGAACTACAATTCCTTTTCAGATGAGTTCCAATTGTAATAAGAGGACAAGGACCTTTCCTCTGACGTGTTGCTTGTTTATTGTACGAATGGTATCATGTAGGGCTGTGCAGAATACATGTATAAATGTTTAAACGAACAAACCTGATTAACAGAATTTGAGTTGGAAAAAGATATCTGGCAGAATTTTTACAAAATGCATCAAAATCTGAAAGAAGATAGAGAGCCAATCCTCATGCCAGGTAGAATGAATGGATCAAGACAACCCACTGATACACAAAAAGATAAAACAGTTTATGACCAACACGCAGAAGAATATTCTGCAATACCAAAGCAGCTCCTTTACACCACACATGATGAAATACAACGATAATGGTGCAGTCATGATGAGAGAGCTACCATGCTCCTTGAGCCATTTTCAAGTAGAAGGTGGAGAGCATACAAATAACATGCATAACTGTTTTTATTACCATCACACGACTAAGGTGGAGAGCTTGCTGATAACATGCATAACTGCTTTTATTACCATCGAACGACTAAGGTGGAGAGCTTGCTGATTGCATGCCTAACTGCTTTTATTACCATCACACGATTAAGGTGGAGGGCTTGCTGATAACATGCATAACTGCTTTTATGTCCATCACACAATTAAGGTGGAGAGCTTGCTGATAACATGCATAACTGCTTTTATTACCATCACACGATTAAGGTGGAGAGCTTGCTGATTGCATGCCTAACTGCTTTTATTACCATCACACGATTAAGGTGGAGGGCTTGCTGATAACATGCATAACTGCTTTTATGTCCATCACACAATTAAGGTGGAGAGCTTGCTGATAACATGCATAACTGCTTTTATTACCAACACACGATTAAGGTGGAGAGCTTGCTGATAACGTGCATAACTGCTTTTATTACCATCACACGACTAAGGTGGAGAGCTTGCTGATTACATGCATAACTGCTTTTATTACCATCGCACGACTAAGGTGGAGAGCTTGCTGATAACATGCATAACTGCTTTTATTACCATCACACGATTAAGGTGGAGAGCTTGCTGATAACGTGCATAACTCCTTTTATTACCATCACACGATTAAGGTGGAGAGCTTGCTGATTGCATGCATAACTGCTTTTATTACCATCACACGATTAAGGTGGAGAGCTTGCTGATAACGTGCATAACTGCTTTTATTTCCATCACACGATTAAGGTGGAGAGCTTGCTGATAACATGCATAACTGCTTTTATTACCATCGCACGACTAAGGTGGAGAGCTTGCTGATAACATGCATAACTGCTTTTATTTCCATCACACGATTAAGGTGGAGAGCTTGCTGATAACAGGCATAACTGCTTTTATTACCATCACACGACTAAGGTGGAGAGCTTGCTGATAACATGCATAACTGCTTTTATTACCATCGCACGACTAAGGTGGAGAGCTTGCTGATAACGTGCATAACTGCTTTTATTACCATTGAACGACTAAGGTGAAGAGCTTGCTGATAACGTGCATAACTGCTTTTATTTCCATCACACGATTAAGGTGGAGAGCATACTAATAACTAGTCAGATAACATATGACTGTGTACTGTAGCCATATGCATCGGCTGTACAGTCAGAAGTCGTTGTGCAAATTAAAACGTGAAAAACGTTTGCATTGCTCAACATAATAGCGTAACCGAATATTGACGACGGACGGCTTAAAATAAGCTTTTCTACAACGAATTTTGTGGATGTTGCTTTTGTCATCGTGAGTTCAAATATTCGTCATATTGTGTAAAAATAGCATGAACATACTAAAAAATACTCAAACTTAACAGGTACTTCCGTTTTAAACCTCAATGGCTGTTGAAAATTGGTTAAAATAAGCAATTATTTCAGTGATCCTTCTCCGTGATGGTTCACTATGCAAAGCGTCAAAGTGTCTGTACCTAATCATTTGAAAATACTACGAGCGTACAGGGTCTAAAGAATCCGCGGGCGTACATCAACAATTCGAACAACTAGCGTGCGTACCAATAATAACAAAAACTAGGATGTTGAAAGTATGAACGAGAACTGACATGTCAACTATAATGCGATACCTATCTAGATTTCAACAATGGCGTTTACAGAAGAAGACACTGTCAATCTATTTGATAAGGTTAAAACGAAGTATGTGTTTAACTTTGACAAACTAAAGGAGAGACAGGTTAAAGTAATTACAAAAGTAATAAGCAAAAAAGACGTTTTCTGCCAGCTTCCGACAGGTTTTGGAAAAAGTGTCACATTCTTTGTGCCAACATTACTGATGTCAGAGGTAAAGCTAACTAAGTAGACCTACTCCTAATTCACTGTTATTTCACTGTCATTCCAGAATTAAGCAATTAAAAGATATTAAGTAATCTAAAGCATGTCCATTTTGGAAAATATGCATTAAACAAATAAGTAGGTAGATATAAGAAAAACAGGTCTAAATATCTATTATTGTAACAAATTTGTTCAAATATCGTCAGTTAAAAGATAATTAGAAAAATGATTTCTATTAGCGGGTCTGAGTGGAAAACGTCAGGTGACTGGAGACCATCCAGTCTATTACCAACAAGGAAATGTTAAATCGAGGTATAGTACTGGTATTATGCAATGAAATGATGCTACACAGTCACGGGCGTAACTCCGCAGGGGCCAAAGGCTTTTCGGCAGTCGCGTTGCTTAGATAGGAACCCTTTTCTGATCGCCTTCCCTAATGTGGGGGCCTTTATGGAACTCGTCGGTTGGTTAGATAGGATCCCATTCTGATCGCCTACCCAGATATAGTGGTCCCTTTCATGGTCCTTGTGGCTGCTTAGTCAAGGTCCCTATTCTGATCATCTTTTCCGGTATTCTTGCTCCTTTCATGTACCTTGGCGGCTGCTAAATAGGGGCCCCTTTTAAATCATTTTTTTCCAGGTTAATCATTGGAACCAACACTGTTTTTCAAACACTGTTAGCATGACAATTCTAGCACATACAAATTTGATTTCAGAGGACAACCAATAGAATTCTAAAGGGATGTGAGCTATATTTCTAAATAGAAAGTTTTGATGGTGAAATGTAATGAGAAAACAAATTGTGCAGAAAGAAAGTACAAAAAGTTTGTTTCGAATTGTTAAGGGAAAGGTTTTGTCCTGGAAATACGCCTATATATTAAAAATAAAGTGTATTATGTGAATGTGATTATGCTCGGTTATATTCTATTTGTATGGATGTAAATGTCTGAAAGGGGCCTCCACATCGGAATGTGCCCAGGACCCCTATATTTCTAAATCAGGCTCTAGTAGGAGATGTTAACCGAACACCATTTGCAATGACCGCAATTTGATTTTAAGTTGAAGGGCACTCTCGGTTGTAACACTTTGGAAGGAATTTACCACAAAAAAACAGTGCTTAGTGTAAACCTATGCATGGCAAAAATTAGGTAGAGACTCAAAAATCTATGCACAAATAAGGACTCATGTGAGTTTTCAAAATTATTCTATTAGGTATGGCAATGCGGCTTTTCATATAGAATGCCAATAAAGATGAAATAAAAAACATAGCCAACTTTTTGTTATTTGTTCAAAATTGAGACCATCTTAACATTGATCTTTTAATTTTCATAGGCTAAGCAATGTCAAATGATGGCAATAGTTGTGTCGCCACTGATTGCCTTGATCAGAGACCAAATGCAAATATTGAGACAATACGGACTGAAGACGTATACCACATCAAAAGCCTTCAGCAATGAGCCAGACTTCTATTGTAAGTTATAATCACTATATTGCTACATTTTCTTTTAAATCGCTGATTAAAACGTGCATGAAAATAAATTTATCTACTTGTTATTTTCTTTGACTGTTTAATGTTCTTAAAACATAAACATTTGTTGTGCTTCCATGGTCAGATGATTGTTATTTCTCCCATAAAACAATTTTTACCAACTGACCAATGCATAAACAAAACTCAAATATTAAACCTAACGAAACATGTAATAAACCCTAACCATGCAAAATGCAAATTAAACTATATAAACGTCAGTTTATGCCAACATTGTCTTTCTCGGCGTGTTTCTTGAACTGCATGTTTATTTCAAAAAGTATCGATGTACCTCATTTTTTTTGTCGATCTACCTCTTACAATTATGCAATTATAAATCCGTCCATAACTTATTCCTTTGACTGAACCGGCGGATTTTTCGTGAAGTTCATTCACGACCTTCTTTTTCCAAATATGTATTCCTTGAGTATGCCACTTTTTGTACTTCTTTGTAACTTGTGACCCAGAGGTGTGTGAAGTAGGCTGTGGAAGTAGAGAGGAAGCACTACCCCTCCCCCATCTGAGATGGTGACCCAGTTGCCCGCTTGCATACATTCTGCTTGTTTGGAAAGTAAAATTGGGAAAATAATTATTCAATAATTGAAAAATAGGTATAACAAATTATTGTAAATAGCTTGGTAAAGCTAGTTTAAACAAAATTTTCAGGAAAATGATGCAAATTTACCAAAAACATGAAGACACTTTCCGATGGTTCCAACAAAAATTATCGAAATATGAAACAAATTTTCTGAATGTTGAAGGAGAATTAGTCATAACGCTTTAACTCAGAAAATCAATCCCGTGCATGGTTCCGATTATTTGGCATAAAATTAAATTTGTACCCAATCTCTCATACCCCGCCATTAAACCTTTCCTTCTCCCTCGCAATCACTCCAAAGAGGTATGACATGTAGGCTATTCAGTCTGTCAGTAAATCTTGGTTTTGAGAGTAAGTCAATGCGTATTTGAATAGAAGATGTATTTCTGGTAAAGTTTTGTATTGTTGAGTAGCGTTAATTTTTCTTGGTAATTGTGTCTGTTTTCGTTTTGTTGTACCACTTGCACGATTTTCAATGAAATTTACAATACTCTTTCAACCCCCAAAATTCCTTTTTGCTACGTTGGTGACACAGTACTATCAACAAATCATAACCAAATAACATTTGAGCTGAAATGCCAAAGTACTTTTATATTTTCTTTATTAGACTCAAAGGGTTGCTCTGCGGATGTGCTGTATGTTAGCCCAGAAAGTAACTGGTCTATTATAAGAGGAATAAAACAAAATATATGCTTACTCGCTTTTGACTAAGCACACTGTATTTCTGAATGATAAGTAGTACTATGTACGCTTGTTTCTTGACTTAAAGAGAATGGGAAGAAAACATTGGTATTAATGATACAACTTATTACACAATGAAAACAGACAATTCTGAATTTTTTTTAGTTGTAAGATTACGGGGCATAAAATAGCTTAAAGTGGAGTCAATCATGACAATTCTTTGTTTAGATCTGCAATCTGTGCAGAAAATGAAGCTTAATTTGACCAAAACTCATTCTTAAAATAATACTAAATAATATTGATCGGTAAACTGTCAGACTGTATGGCCTATTGAACAGTTTAAAAATCCATGATTCGTTGATGTATTGCAACTGCATGTGTATACATATATAACAGACATATTGTACCCAGTCCCAACTATCTGACTTTTCAGGCTGGAATCCGTGTGTGCCTTTTATTCACTGCACAGACTCATGTCCTGGATAATGGCCGTACGGGACCATACTCAGGTTACTACAAAACCTATCATCAAGGAGAAATCGCAATGAATGTGTGAATAAATTAATTTTGAGTAATATCTTCACAACAGTTTTTGGCTTTTGAGATTCGCCACTGCTGGGAGAATTTTGAAAATGAATTGGAGTGGGTGACGGAAGACGTGAAGAATGACTTCCACGGACCATCATATTTGTTCAAACAATTGAGATGTGCAGTTTCCAGGGATAGATAGGGTAGTACATTGGGGGGTACCAAAAACATTACATTGGAAGAAGTCACCTCCAGAATCATGACAAAATAATGATTTTCACCCATCTCAACAAAAAATGAGTTTCTCTCTTCAATTGGTTGCTTACACCCACAACTTTCATGTGGAGGTATTGGAAAATGATTAACAGTTGCAAAAGAGAACAAAAAATAAAAAAAATTACCAAAATATTTTGCTAATAAATTTTTTAGAGATGCACTGTATTAATGTTATTATAATTTGGCCATAAAATGTCCAATTTTAATGATTTTTGCATCTAAAAAGGATTTTTCTTCCTTTTCCCCCCTTTAAAAATAGTAGAATCTTTTTCTACAACTCAATTTTATTGGTTCTTACAAATAAAGGTCTAAATAAGATCTTGGACACTATCTCATTCAACCAGCCAATCACAGGCTCAGTTCTATATATGACCATTTCCTGTTTACTTGGCCTGTCAGAGGTTTCAGCATAAACAAAACACTTGATTTACTGACTGATCGTTTTCCAGATTGATTTTCGAATTGTTTTCCATCTGTTGTTCATTATTTTGCCCTCAAACTTTTGTTAATCTGCAAAAAAATTTGTATAAATGTTTTAAGATGCTTAAAAAGAAGAAAAGGAGATTTTGTGGTAACAGATATACAGGAAGTTTGCAAGCAGAACGTTCTAGTTGTGTGGGTGAGTTACAGAAAACTCCATATACCAGTTCCACGAATTCAGAAGAGGCTACTACTGGTGCCACAGCTAGTGGCAAGAAATTAAGTGAAACTGTTGATTCTAGTAGCAAATCAAAGTTGTCTACTACAGAATATGTTCAGAGGGAATTTAAAGGTATTTCTGGCAACCGTATCATATAGTAGATATAAACTTGTTGTGTGACTTTTTGGACCAGTTTTCTTGCCAAGGATGTGGTGTTATCTGTGGATATGAAGTTTGTGAGGTTTTCAGAGGATTGGCTTTTGTGTTACATTTTGTATGCAAAGGATGCAAATATAACAGCAAATTTTCAACATCAAATTATGTTAGTGGGCCAGCAGGGAAATTACATGAAGTTAATTCTAGAATTGTCTTAAGTGCTTATGCATCTGGGAGTCATTATTCCCAGGCATCCAGATTTTTAGCAAACATGAACCTTCCAAAGCCCATAGCATTCCAAAATCGGAAGAAACACAGTTCTTCAGTGTATAAAGCAACATGTATGATTGCTAAAGACTGCATGAAAAAAGCAGCGGAAGAAGTAAAGGCCAGCAGTTAATCGAAAGACGTGACAGTTTCATGTGATAATACTGACGTGACAGTTTCATGTGATAATACTGACGTGACAGTTTCATGTGATAATACATGTTAGCGCCGTGGATATTCCAGCAAAAATGGTGTGACACTGTGCTTTCAGTTGATGGAAAGAAGGTGATTGACACCATTGTGAAAACTAATTACTGTGAGGACTGTTACAGCAAAAAGGTCAAAGTAAGCAAAGCAGATTGTGTATTGTGGCAAACAGAGCACAGGCAAATGGTCATTGCCTTCAGAACCACACTGGTAGTGCTGGGGCAATGGAGGCACAGGGAGCACTTGAGGCTTTCCGTCGATCTGAGAAACAATTTGGGTTGCGTTATGTTGGATACCTGGGGATGAGGACTCGAAGGCTTTTAAAGTTATTTCAGAGGCGCAACCTAAAATCTACGAGAACATCAACCTAACAAACTTGAATGTACAGGACATGTTTAAAAAAGAATGGGTACAAGGCTCGCAAATGCAGTGTCTCGGTGTAGGGGGGAAAAATACAAAGGAGATCAAATCTTTACTGGAATTGGTGGGAAAGGTAGACTCACAAAGAAAGCTATTCGTGTCATCAAAGGGCATTATGGGGCTGCCATCTGCAATAATAAAGGGAACAAAGATGGAATGAAGAATGATATTTGGGCAATACACAGACACAGGGGCAAAGATCATTCACAGTGTGGAGATTGGTGCCCATCAAAATCAAATGATTTTGATAAAGCCAACAAAAACGCTCTGGCCAAATTTGTGCTAAAAGAGATTAAACCAGGGCTTAAGGCTTTAGCAAATGATGAATTTCTGGACAAATGCTTACATGGTGGAACACAAAACTTGAACGAAAGCTTTCACCAGGTGATTTGGAGCCGCTGCCTTAAAGAAATTTTTGTTGGGAGAAAGAGATTGGAAACTGCAGTTGCAGATGCTGCAGTTGTTTTTAATGAAGGTGAAAGGGCAAGGACAAATATATTCACTAGTTTGGGATATGATGCTGGTTTGTTTGCTCGCAAGCACTTTGAGAAAGCGGATAAAAAGCGAGTCCGGCAGGCACAGAAAGCTTCTACTGCAGAGTACAAGCAAAAGCGCAAGAGAAAGGCAATTGAAAAAGCAGGAAATGAAAAAAAAGATGATTCCTATCAAGCTGTACAGTTTTGAAATAAAATGTAATGAAGTATAGTAACTTTTCTCTCAAAAGAACATTTAATAATGAGAAATTCATGCAGCAACATACTAAGATGCTATGCAAATTATAATATTATTTCCAAAAGCCGTTTTCTCAAAATCATGTTTTTGCCCATTTATATCATCACTCAAATTTGAACTACTCCTTCATTCTTTATGCTATCAACATGAAACTTTGCATGATTGTAGTTATGTATATAAGCTATAATCTGAACTAGAATTATGCTTATACCCCCTTTGTTTATCATGTTATACCTAATTAATGCACTAAATGAGTCCTTTTTTTCGTGGAATTTATGGTGTTAAACATTTGAATGGTCATAAAATAAGTATTTTGCAGGGGATACATATGAATTTAGTTCAAATTCAAGACTTGGTAACTGCACAAAATTTCACAGGGGTAGCTTCTATAGTTTTTGAGTTAAGTAAATTTTAAATTTTCTTAATCAAATATTCAGAATTGTCCTAATTTGCATAATTAATATGCAAATTCGTATGACTTACACCAAAAGATTATTTTTTGGCCATAGGGATTTCTACTATGTTACTTTTAGGTTTGTAGGACTTATCTAAGTTACATTTGTTTTAGGAGGTGAGTTCTTCCCTTAATTTATGGCAGGAGATTGGCCGGGATGCACGTGATGGTCGTCTAGGTGTATCTATAATTTATCCTCTTCAACGCTATTACTCCAAAATAAATGAAATAAGATTACAAAACAATTATGTCCACCGACAATAGGTTATGTATACGGGCAGGTATCCTAGAACGGTTTTGACTTAGAGCATGCACAAATGAATCAATGAAAATATAATTCAATGTACTGATAATTGTAATATTTGTAGGTGTGATTTTTGTTTGTGTTGTTCAAATTGCTGTAAAACTTGTCCTTGTTTCAAATGAATATTAGCTAAGTTGATAAGCTAAGAAATAATATGTATTTAGTAAAATAATTTCATTTGAAATTTGTGTATTAGTTAATAAACTAAATACATAACATCATTATATCTTATAATGGCTCGAATTAACACATTTAGTTATTTTACCAAAACTTAATACACATATTTGAATTAGTAGTTAGGATAGGGGCAGATCGAGGGTGCTCCAATTATTCTATTCCCGTCATGCACCATATATGTGTAACCTGTAGTAAAAAGTAGGTCACTAGATATTCTGTTTAGTCTTTGACATACAGTTCTTGTAGGATAGTGGATGCAGATTGCCATTATGGAGAAGCTCTCTTCCATGGCCTGTTGGGTCAAACCATGGCATTCATCATACCTAATGGTTGTAGTGCTGACGGAGACAGATTACACAGAAATTGCTTGTATTCCATTCAATGTATTCTAGAGATTTATACATTCACATTCCACTTAGGGTGACAGCCCACATTTTAATCTGAAATGTATTAATAGGTCTACAGAGAAATTCTCTTTGTGGTCATTGTAGTGTTCATGGTGCATGATGATGACATCACTGTATCAGAATCACTTTTACTTTGGTTTTCTTACATTTTAAGAAGTAGTTCCTGGGATTAGGAGGCCCACACTTATGGTATGATTTAGCAGAAATTGGGATAAAACAGAAAGTTAGTAGAGTGGGTAAAAATGCCCATATTTGGTCATTTAGGAAATAAAGTTCTATTTCCTGTTAATTACATCCAATGAGGTAATTCCTAAGTTAAAGGGGTGGGTACCTAAGCCAGTTGCTGATTGTGATAAAAAGGCAGCTTACTGGTCTATACTTCAGTCCGAGACAAGTTTAACATCTGTCTACAACTAGTTTGTGACCATCTGTCTTTGGCTCACGTCCGTCTTGTAATTGTGTCTAACTTTGTCAACTTAGTCAAATTATAACATCTTGGAATTGAATATTACTTTGAAGATTAGAAATTGTGAAACTCTAGTTTTGCTAACACAAATTTAGCATTACTGTGAACCTCAATTCTGTTTGAATTTGAATTCTCTGGTAACTTGTATTTTTGAAGACATGTTGTGCAACATCTTAAAGAATTCATTTAAAGTTGAAACTGTTTAATGAAGTTCAGACATCTTGTAATTTAGCAAAAGCTAAGAAGTCTTAAACAATTGACTTGAGTATTTGGAAATCTGCAATTTCTAATATATTTCGTATTAATTTAAATGCGGCTGAAAGAATTTAGTTATTGTATCCTGTATTTTTAATGCCAGCACTACGTATCATTGAAATTGAAAGTAGAGAGCCGAAATAAGTGTTAAAGTCAACTTGTCATTTTGGAAACCATTACTTGTTCCAGAAAGTGTTCCTGATTTTGACTTTGATTTGTTTGCAACCAATCCAACATCTTCTATTTTATTTACCCATGTGGAGCTGAAGTTCACCAGTGGTTAGATTAATTTTGTGCTTTGGATTTGAAATACATCCAGTGAAGTATCCACAGTACTGCTTGTACAACTGCAGATTGTAAGTACTTTCTATTTCATTATCCATCTGCATCCACTAGTTCGTGAGAGAACACTTGAAGAAACTCTTAAGAACTTGAAAAGTCCAGAACTACTGTCAACAATTTGTTAATTGATATTGTTTCATAATTAAGTATAATTGATTCTTGGATAATTCTGTTATTGTTTATCTGGAACATCACCCAAAATTGTATTTTATTTTGAAGTGGCTCTCATAGTCATACATCCTCTCATAATAATTCACTGAATTTTATCAATGGTTTAGTTGCCATAGTTACTATTCTTTTCATGACCTTCAGTAGAACCTGATGTACACACTGAAAGTATTATGCTTATTTCCTGAACAGAATCAGCTGTTTTAAGAACCACTTTCATAGGGATGTCATTGTGGTAATTGATTGTTACTATTGGAATCATATTATTCTTTAATACTTGAATACTTGATTGCAAGATTGAGAATTGAGTAACAACATAGCATTTGTCTAGTGACCAACAATTACATTTGTTTTGATTCTGTGTGAGCACTTGTCATAGATATAGCACACATACACTGTTGTTTGTCAGGTCAGGAGTATATATCCTATCTCTAAGTCCCAGGCCTATTTACACCCTCAGTCCAAATTTATGTTTTAGAAGATACAAGTTGAAAACTCTTTCTTTATATAACCCTTACGAGGTCCGAAGCGCACTTGAGTTATATTATTAACACTAACACTATTTTGTGAACAATATTTGCAACAATCGCGAAACTTTAAATTTCACTCCCAATCGTTTTGATTTTAACGTAGCCATCTTGAACTGTTCAGTGTCATTAAAAATGAAACCCCATTTCACTCCTATGATTTTTGCGGTCAGGTTTTACAATTTTAAGAAACTTATGCCAGGATTCAACTTTACTCAGCGTAAAAGATTACAGAGGATTACAAGAAGCTTACGCGTTACTCCACGTAAGTTCATAGAGGGAATTATACAAGTTTCAACTTACTTGCATAGACTAACGTTCTTCTTCGTTAATCAACGTTATTAGTCGGTAATTGTATGTGCGCGGTACTGTAGTTGTTAATTGTTATATCCCCTCATAATATCTTCCAATTAATTCTTTATTTTGCAGGCCAAGCCCTCTGGAATAAACTGCCAGCCTCTAATTTGCTCAATTAACAGTTCCAAGTTTGTTTAAGTCATTCAGCTAAAAACATATTTTTTTGGTCTTGCCTTTGATTAGTTTTGATTTTGTTGTGAAGTGCATTTGCATGCATTGCAAATTCTTATGCTATATAAATGCAATATTATTACAAAACTTCATAGAGAATATATATTTTTTTTTTTTGCGGCCTTCACTTACATTTAAATGTGGCCGAGTCTTTTAACAACATTAATTAAAGATCCAGATCTTGAAGGACAGCCTGATGGGGATGCAAATGAACCTGACTAACAATTCCAACAAGCCTGAAGTGGGCCAAGAGAAAAAGCTTTACAACGTTCAACTGGCAGGTAACAAATTAACAATAAAAGCAACATTATATGACAAATCCCAATTAGATGTAATAATAGTAAAGAACATAATCATCACAAAAAAAACTATATCTATAAAGCTGGAAAAACATTCACCTTTACTTCAATGTCAAATGTCAGAATTTTGCAGTATGTTAGTGTCACATTTACACGGATAAAGAATTGAGATATATTCTGGTGGGAGAAAATACTGCCCCTTTTGTACTTGCACATTTGGAAGGACAGCTCACCGAGAGCTCAAACATAGAGGTGACGAAACATCACAAAGACCATGGCTAAACTCTTTCAGTACTTGTAGAAATCCTCGAGGAGAAGAAAGTGCTGGGAATGTACTGTACCTGTACAATAAGACTTGATGATAATTCATGTTTGAGGATGAAGATAAATGGTATTGAAATCAGCAAACACAATCTTGAGACGTTGAATTTTGCTTTGTTTGACTTATCAGACATATGCGATGACAAAAAAAAAAAGTCTTAAGACCTTTTGTCAGATTAAGAATACAATGAGTGATCGAGCAGCGACAGAAACAAAATTCAATGAATTGTTGTCAACCTTCTGTGAAGAATGTTTGCCCCTTTACAAGGAAGGGCGGCAAAATTTTTCGTAAGAGGTAACCCAAAAGATTACAGAGATGAATATATATATATATTTTTTTTTGTGTGGCCTTCACTTTAAAGGCGGCTCACTTTAAAGGCGGCTACCCACCAGATGTGACATGTCACGTCGTGATGAACCATGCACACAAAACATGTTTTGGAAGGCAATAAAATGTCAAAGGCTAAACATTTATACATATCAACAGAGTAATTTTCTGATCATTCCATAATCAGGATAATGGAAGTTCAGGATAAAGAATTACTTTTGCTCTGGCTTTTGCACTGTAAAACAAAAGGAAAGAGAAATGTGTGGGTACCTGAAATTTTGAAGATAAGGATAAGTCTCGGGGAGTTTCATCGACAGGTCCAAGAGCTTCCACTAGACAGCAAACGATTTTTCCAGTATTTTTGAATGAGTTTTGAGCAATTCAATGACATTTTGAAAGAAATTAGCCCTTCAATAAGAAAGATGAAAACCAACTACAGGAATTCATTATGTGTGTGTCACATTTACATGGATTACAAAGCCTGGAGGGAATAATGCCACCCATTTTGTACTTGCACATTTAGAGGGTTCTGCTCACCAAGAGCTCCAAGACAGGACTGAAGAAATATCACAAGTTTCTTGAAAAAAATATTTCAATACTTGTAGAAACCTTCAATGAAAGGAAAAAGTTGAGAAGTCTTATGAGAGACAACTGCAATACGAAAAGATGAAGAGGCAATTACGTCATCTGCATATGTATTAATGATATTGACAGAGAAATATAAAAAAGGCCACAAAAAGAGTAAATAATGAAACAACAATTTTGAGATGATCTGCTGATGGCATGTTTAGGCAAGAAATAAAGAGGTGAGAAAATGTCTGGATGAGATGGCGGCTAGTACGGCAACAACCCAGGACTAAGGAGGGTGTATACCTACTCCATTAGGAGAAGACAACGCTGGTGGGCCCAAAATGGTCAACAGGGTAACTGCTTCTGCTGTCATGCAGTGGAACGGTGGTGCCAACAACCATGGAACGGTGGTGCCAACAACCATGGAACGGTGGTGCCAACAACCATGAAACGGTGGTGCCAACAACCATGCAACGGTAGTGCCAACAACCATGGAACGGTGGTGCCAACAGCCATGGAACGATGCTGCCAACAACCATGGAATGGTGGTGCCAACAACCATGGAACGGTGGTGCCAACAACCATGGGACGGTGCTGCCAACAACCATGGAAGTGTGCTGCCAACAACCATGGAACGGTGGTGCCAACAACCATGGAACGGTGGTGCCAACAACCATGGGACGGTGCTGCCAACAACCATGGAACTGTGCTGCCAACAACCATGGAACGGTGGTGCCAACAACCATGGAACGGTGGTGCCAACAAGATGAAACGGTGGTGCCAACAACCATGCAACGGTGGTGCCAACAACCATGCAACGGTAGTGCCAACAACCATGCAACGGTAGTGCCAACAACCATGGAACGGTGGTGCCAACAACCATGGGACGGTGCTGCCAACAACCATGGAACTGTGCTGCCAACAACCATGGAACGGTGGTGCCAACAACCATGGAACGGTGGTGCCAACAAGATGAAACGGTGGTGCCAACAACCATGCAACGGTGGTGCCAACAACCATGCAACGGTGGTGCCAACAACCATGCAACGGTAGTGCCAACAACCATGGAACGGTGGTGCCAACAACCATGGAACGATGCTGCCAACAACCATGGAATGGTGGTGCCAACAACCATGGAACGGTGGTGCCAACAACCATGGGACGGTGCTGCCAACAACCATGGAAGTGTGCTGCCAACAACCATGGAACGGTGGTGCCAACAACCATGGAACGGTGGTGCCAACAACCATGGGACGGTGCTGCCAACAACCATGGAACTGTGCTGCCAACAACCATGGAACAGTGGTGCCAACAACCATGGAACGGTGGTGCCAACAAGATGAAATGGTGGTGCCAACAACCATGCAACGGTGGTGCCAACAACCATGGGACGGTGGTGCCAACAACCATGGAACGGTGGTGCCAACAACCATGGAATGGTGATGCAAGCAGAATGAAGCATTCAACAATTAGAGAATGGGAATAAAATCTAATTTTTAATTTTCCTTCTGCAAATCACTTAATGAATTGTTTATTTAAAAGGGTTAGTTGTAACTTATGAAGTTTTTCATTTTATCTACAACACAAATATCACACATATTAATAATTTTCATAACTTTTCAAATGCATCAGTTGTTAGTACAATGGATAAGCACTATGGTTTCAGAAAGTTAATTCTTTTCCACTCCTAAATAAAAAAGATTGACATATGTGTGACCAATTCTAAAATATTATCTGATTGATGTTGCACCACAATAAGAGCACCTTGTTACATGTTGTTGCTCCTCAAGCAAACTAACAATAACATACCTCAACAATTGTACAAAATATTTACGCCCTTTCATTATTATGATACATCTTATGAATACACAGTGAAAATGTTTTAACATTCATGCACAGAATTTGGGGATATATTCCATGTTCTGCAGTCCTTCCATGCAAAATGATTAAAGAAAACATGTACTGGTATCAGTTGGGACTCTGACCAATCAGTTTTATAAACCTTGGAAAGTGGGCACAGAAGAAATATTTTTGATTTAAATTTGTGAACATATATTTCTCATAGACAAAACAGATTAGATTAGTACAAGTCTTGGAACACACATGAAGTGCCCATTCCTCTCTTCCAATAGAAGAATTACAGGAGGAAAAAACCTATTGCCCTAAATTAACCCTACTATAAGCCAAACAAAAAAGCCATTTTTTTTTCCTTTTTCAAATTACAAAACAGTCCAATTTTCAAGTGTTTGGTATACCCTGGCCACAATTATTTCAGAATTTTACACAAATATCAAACTTCTAAGACCTGTAGCAATATGATTGCCAAAAACAGGTTAGCAAAGCACCAAGATTACATAAAAATACCTTATAATATCAAATTGCCAAACCAGCTGCCACATGCACCTCTTTTTTCACTGTATGTCCTCATCTGGAATCACCTGCAGAATCATTGTTGATTGTCTCCCATCCTCCTGCTCTTGTTAGTAAAATCCAACACAAACCTGTGGCACTGATGCTGCCAATATTGCTGGGCGTCCACTCTGAGCTGACAAGTCAGAACATGATTGGCTGAAGCCATGCTGAGGTGACCTCCTAGACCGACCTTTCAGGCTGATCTCTCAAAGCCTGTGATCTGGCGGATACATCATACCTTCTCTAGCGGGATGAAGACTCCGACTGGGCAGGATTGGGTTAAGGAGTATCTTTTACACTATTAATGGACTTGATCAACAAAAAACAAAATTACGTCTTTAAACTATAAATAGTTTTAATTTTAAAAGAGTTGCATGTTTTGATCAAGAAAGCATTATTTTGAATAATTTTATTAATTAGCAGGAAGAATTAATTCTAAATAATCAGCACAATTCAAATAATTGACCCACTATACAACTGGTCAACAAAAGCAAATGGAAAGAAAAAGGTATTCCTTCAAAGATTCCAATAATACCATTTTGCAAAATCTTTTTAAGTTTCTTGACCCCTGAAGTTTGAAGTATAGTAATTCAATGTAATGCCATGCACATTAAAAAAAAAAGCGCTTTCCCAAATCACACAAAATCAACAACTCATGTGGCAGTGTTTGACCAATCATACCTTCGGCTGCTGGGACAACCAAAAATCTTATCTGGGCAACCACAAAATTTACTGAGCTGCCCAGATGGACAACTTGGTTTTCAGCAAAATTTGCATTGCAAGTACTGTAAACAAACCATTTCCATGGACAAACACCATATAGATATTACTGTTGGGCAGGCAAGTTGATTTTGGTTGATTTGTTGATCCTAAAAATTTTTTTTTCCTGATGAAAAAGGATACATTGCGATGCTCAACTGATCCAGCTGAGAAAGAAAGAAAACAATTATAGTCAGGTTACAAAAAAACACAATGCTGGTTCTGCCACCATTTAGCTTGAGGATGGCGGCACAGCGAAATTAAAACGTGCCAAATTTAAAATGAAAATAAAATCAAAGTGCTAAAAGAAAGGATTAGAGAGATAAGTATGAAGACAAAGTGAGAGAGGAGAAAAGATGTTGAAGGGGTAAAGGAGGGGGAAGGGAATAACCATTATTGGCACATGAGCTTCCAGAAGATAAGTGTGGCTCCATTTTTATGTTTATCTTTGTGCTTTGTTTACTATTTAATGATCAACCCTTACTCTACCACACAGTGATAATTTATCGCCGTTTTCAAACCACCTTTTTCTAAAAATAGAATTGGGACTTTACCAAAGTTCTATGGATTAATCTTGGCATCATTTTAAAGTACTCGGATATTTCTTTCACAAAATATAACTTTTTTATAGGGGTCATATTACAGAATTTTGTAAAAAAGGAGCTTGAAAATGGCTAAAACACCAAGATTGCTAAAAAAATGGCATTTTTTTTTTTTTTTCCTTTTAAATCTTACAATAACTTCAAGACCAAACATAAAAATCATAAGACATGATAAGTAGTAAGCAGAATGAGGGTAAGGTCTGACGGTGAACACCCTGACAATACTGGGTGTGTCCACCGGCGACTAAATAGGTCCCCATCAATGTGGAGTGTACCCACCATCCAGGGGGTGTTCGCCTGCTAAAAATTGGTGCATTGCCATCCTGCGATAAGGGTGTTCACCATCCAAGATGGCGGATTACAGCGGTGTTCGCCGTCCAAGATGGCGGATTACAGCGGGTGTTCGCCGTCCAAGATGGCGGATTACAGCGGGTGTTCTCCGACCCCAATAACCAATCAAACCGCCAGTTTAAGGGATGTTCGCCGGTTTATGGGGTATTTTGACTGTTGCACACCTATGCGAACACTGCCTACGCACCTTTGTGATCACCGTTGGCACTCTTACGTTTGCCGTCTCGGTCGCAGTGTCTCCGCTGTCCAGGGAGTGTTTGCTGGGTGTTGGTGGTGGTGGTGGTGTGGGTGGTGGGAGGTAAAAAAACACAAGAAACATGATTTATAATGGTTCACATAAGCTGATGAAAATGCAAACAAGTTTATTGAGTTTTTTCTTGAAAACTCTAAAAGCTGACCATTTTTAATCTTAAAATATCTCACTGACTTGATCGATTTGATCGGTATAAAAAAAGACATGAGGTGGGCAGTTTTTAATCACATCATGAGTCTTCATCAGGCTCGTCAGAGGTATCGGCAAAAGAAGGCCCGGCTGCAAAAAAGTATAAATAGGAGTCGAAGAATGATTTGATACCAAGTGCATTTTTGGTGGTGCTGGCGGAAGTTGGAGGGCTACTGGAAACTGAAAGAACACGCTCGGGTTAATTCAGCGCGGCTGAGATTTTGTTCGAGGTTGTTAAAACTAATGAATACTGAGGTCAGGGGTCAATCATGGCTTACAAGCGACGACACGTGGTGAAGAAAAGACACCGCAAGCGTAGAGTGAATTAATTAAATTAATCTGGGGGACAAATGGGTTTGGGCACTGTTGCCTTGACAGCAGCCAAATTTTACCCACGATTATTCCACTGATTGCAGGGGCTATCCAAGGTATAAAAGCACGTAGGGCGTGTCCACGCGCGTTGATAGGCTTTAGCACTCATCTCAAGTTTTTTGCAGGGGCGTATGACTGCAGTAGGCAAATTTTTACTAGCTTCTAACACGACAGGTCTGCATTCTTTCTGGATGTGCATTTGTAGTTGTTTTCCTCGCCCGGCACCAGTAGCAGATGGTACTTTGGGTTTTTTCTGTATGTAATACAGTAAAGGTTGCCTTTCTCGAAAAAACGGAGCCCCCCCATTTGTTGAAGGCTCTAGCATGACCCATCGGTATTTTATTTTTTTGACTCTATTTGACCAATTCCAAGCCTTTGGGAGCAATAATATAATCAGACGTAAGAAATAAGCTGTGGAATTCGGGCAAAACTTTTTACTACCTTGTTCAACCTGAAAAAGTGTTGTTTTAAAAAAGGTTGACACGGGGTTTGGCAGCTGTCAAAGCGAAACTAAAATTTAAAATAAGGCGAAACTAACTTGCGCGTTAAGTTAGGAAACGAGCCAAAGCGAAACCAACAATGACTTTCTCTATGATCTAAAATTCGTTTATCTGAGCACCTGGGTGATCTCTGGGCTGACAAGCTCCAAGTCCGAGTCAAGCCAATCACAAATGCATTAACGGGTGATAGGGTTTCGAGACCGTCTATTTACCTAATCTGTATATGTTATCAAACTTGGTTAGGAATAGCTTGGTCTGGTTCTGAACGTCAAAAATTGTTGGCTTTTGTCGTGTTAAGACGTGCAAAAACGGACCACAATATTAGCCCAACTGTTTTGAAACGCATTTTGGAAGCCAAGTCTATTAGCGATATCAAAATCAAAAATGTCAACGCGGCAAACAAGGGGTCAATTTTTTGGCTCCATTGTATTAAGTTTAGAATATAAACGTTTAAAGATCCCGTGAGAGATCTGGGGTGACATGGGTTGTTGTTAGCAGTGTCGAAGGTGTCGTGTTCCTGTTTGATTGATAATACCAATTCTTGAACCACGTATAATAATGAAACATAATGTGTCACGTTACAGGGCTTTCAATCCTCAGGTCGTATTTGCAAAGGAAAGCTGAGCGGAGCTGAGCCGATCAATTGAAACGAGCAGCCTTTCTACCCACGGATTTTGTTAACAAGAAAAATTCTTGCAATGTGTTTAGTTACAAAAGCCCCGTCAACATCACGTTTAAAGGCAGAATAGTGATCACCATGGGTCATAGCATCACGCTAGAGACTGGGGTATGGAAGGCATCATCCTCTGCATTTTTAATCACTGAATTGCATGAAGTGTATGTGTATTGTGATTTTGTCAAACAGGGGTATATAGCTGGTACCCAAGCTCCCTATCTCATGCATACTGACATTCGGCGTGGTGCTGTAACGTACTTCCCGAGTCTAATAACTAGGTCGAAGGTAACCAGGACAGATCTGACATCTTGCCCATCGATCTGAGAGACCAATACGGTGAACGTGTTATGTTCCAGGAGGGTCGCAAAGTTATTTTGCAGTTGTCTTTCGAACCCGAATGAATTGGATGAAAACGAGATAAATTAGGTGATCGCTAGCCGCGCTGCCGGTGTCGTTCATTCTTCCTCGTCGGAATTTGTTTGAACAGTGGTTATCTCTATAACTTACATAAATATCGGGTATCCGCGGAGTCATAGAACCATCACCTCTCATGTCAAAACGAGCAAATGGTATTAGAATGCAAGCCTGCATGATTTGTTGAAGGTTAGCATCGTTGCTGACAGTGCGTCCTACTGGTGGCGTGGAGGCCATCCAATCACTTTCTACAGAAACATTGTCGTGGCATTTGGGTTTGCTCGCGCTCGGGTCACATTTGAACCAAACTCAGTCGTTACAACTCCGTGGCGCGGCAACATACAGTGGTATGAGATGGTGAGGAATGTGTACGTGTATTGCGACTTTATCGAGGAGAATATGATAGCCAATATCAAAGCAAAGCTGCCGACTTATAACGCATATGATAAAAATAGCAATGTTGTGTTGCGTACTCATTTAAAATGGCAACGCAAAGATTTGACGAAGATTACTGTAGCCGTGTACGACGGGTGTGGCAATCCTGTTGATTTTATTTCAACAGGCGGTGGGATCGTTTTGGGTTTGAAGTTTGAGTCAATTGTTCAATGATGTCAGTCGGACCGGTATTTAGAGGGACGTATCAGTACGGACGTGCTTCCGTCGATCCAGTCTTTCGTGGAGGGTTTTCGGGTCAGAAGGGTTGTGCGGTCAGACCCATGTTTCCGATGACATATCTGCCATAGATGATGATGATCTACAGGAACCAAATGGGCAATGGTCTGGGTGATGTGTTTAAGATGATTGGCAACTTGGCTGCGCCTGCCATCAAAACCAGTGGAGCCATGGCGCGCTCGGCCGCACCTGTGTTGGCAAAGGAGGGTTGGAGGCTGCCAGGGATGCAGCGCCCGGACTGGCAAAAGAGGCGCTGTCTACCGGAGCAACGATGGCTGGAAAGGCTTTGACCAAAGTCGTTAGCGGGCGGGGTGCCGCCACTTTGGTGTGGGATTCCATCAGGCAACAACTTCAGAAAGTTAGAAGCGACGTGCTGATGGCCATCAATAAGAAACTGAACACTACTTTGGAACAAGCCAAACGGAAATTAGGCACATATAACATAAAGATTCCCTCTTTGGCTGTGTCCAACGTCATACAGACAATGACTGGTGAAGACGTTGGAGAAATGGACGATAAAGAAATGTGAATTTTGTTTGCTGCCGGAGGACCCACAAGCAAGGGTAAAAACATCAGGATCGATATTGATTCGCCAAGATGACTCGAACCCTTTATCAAAGTCCATGGCAAAATCTTACTGGCAAGCCGGGGAGATGTTAAAGTATCCGTTTATCAAAGGAAGTTGCCAACAATTCTTGCATTTTTAAATAAGTTGTTGTTGGTGCCAAAAGATGGATATCGAGGTTCAATGGCTCAAAAATCGCATACTGGAAAAGATGTATATAATATTTGTGGGTCATAAGGCCTATGCTGGTAATTACGGCTTCCATCCGTTTCTGTTGTCCCATCACAAATTGAAAAATATCGATGTCATCGTCAACGGTTTAAAACAGCCTTATTTCCCTTACAATTTTTATTTTACAAAAAATTTGAATTTGCATAGGTACAAGGACCTGATTGAAATGCTTAGTGTGACCGAAGATCCTAATGGGGTTTTAATATCAAACCGTCAACGTGGCAATTGAACTTGTGCATTTTCTGGTTTGACCATGCACCGGATCACAGCCTAAGTCAAATAAAAGAAACTGGTTTGTTATCGGATTCATCTCAAGTATGGAACGGCTGTGCCAACTGACGGGGTCTCAATGGTGGTCATTGGCCAATTTTTTTCACAGTACCCATCGGCATGAATCACGTGCCGGTATTTGTGTGGTAGAGTATAAAAAGCCACACCGCATGGTAATTAATAATTACAGGCATTATGGTGGGGAGTATCGAATCCATGCAGCTTGAACAGGATGTGATGGCTTTGGCCCATCACTCGAAACGGATGTGTTTTTGCAGATTCCGTACCAACAAAATGTGATGGAAACCAAAAAAGTGTGCATCATTCCAACAAACATGGATAACAAAGAAACCGATATCGTCTTCGAAATCGAAGGCGAATTATCCACGTGTATCAATTTGAGCAGCACCAGTGTGAGTCTGACATGCAAAGTGGTGAACACGAATGGGTCGGCTTTGGCAACAGCGGACAAAGTGTTGCTCGTCAACAACATGTTTCATTTGTTGTTTAGGACAAACGAACAATAGGCGAGGATTACGTCACTTTCCTTGGGATTTTCAAAAATAGTCACTGTCCTTTTACTTTCATCAATAGCATTCAACTTGTCTGCGCATGTCCAGTTGACACACGCTTCATAAAAAGCTTATAAAATCATCTCACATTTTCTATCCTGGTCATTTAAAGCAGTTTGTTAGCAATTTACAAGCCAGCCACCTCCAGCCAGATTTATTTCAAGCCGACCTTCATCATGGTGAAACCATGTACTAGTCCAAGCGGTAGAGGTACGGTAGCAGTAACGGCATCGTAAATAGGCCAGTCTACTTGGCATTGCAAAAATAATCCAGACATGCCAAAGCCAATTCGCAAGACACATTGAAACAATTGAAAAGGTGTTATCTAAGCACAAGGTCTGTCTTTACCCAGCTCATCGACTGGAATGATATGGTCCTCGGGGATCAGGCGATGCGATAGCTGCTTTATCTTGGATGACATCATGGAGAACATGGGCAGGCCTCTTAACAATTTTTTGGTTGAAGAGGAGGCGGCGGATGCCTCTGGTGAGACTTGCGAGGAAAAAAAAAGGACAGTGAGTCAAAACTGGTGGAAGCACCCATGGACGTGGAGGTGTAATTATCACTTGAATCTGAACTGGGGAAAGAGTTAGCGAGAGCAAAAGCGGTTTCTACGGCAGCAAGAGCGATTGCAGAAAAAATATTGGCGCTCATATTTTCCCCAGGGGCCCGTCAACTCGGACGACAAGGGAGTAAATACAGGCCTGACTGAGAGCAAAAGGCCCCTTCCCCACGCCAATAACGCTACCATAAAGCCGCCTTTCGTCGGTCTAGAAGAAGAAGAAAAAGAACTTGAAGTAAAAAAGAAACAAGTCAAAAAAGAAAGTGTCATTGAAATCAAAGAAGAAGACAGGGAAGAAATACTCTTGCTTATCAGGTGCGATAGTCAAACAGCCAACAATTTCCATTTTCTCGAGCAAACAGGAAGATAATTTCAGTTTTACTTTTGCTTGTTTCTTGTACATTTTTAACTACTCATTGACATAATTTTTTGCAGGATTTTCCCTGATTACTTCCTTTTTTGCAGAACTCTGGGTTTCATAATTTAAACTCTTACTTAGGAACCTACACAAAATGGTGCTGATTGATACTGCTAGACTGCACAGGAACTTATCAAATTTTTTAGACACAATGAAATGCCAGCGGTTTGTCAACGAATGTGAGGTAATGATCGGCAGTGATTTCACACTGAAATGTTCCGCACACGCACGCTCAATCAACGTGGCCTGCCCCCGGACAGAAGACATCATGACTTTCAATTTTCTACCTAACAATGAAGCTGTCGAGGTGGTAGCGGGTCTCATCGCTGCTGCCATTTCCAAGTTTTAGAATGAATATTTGTTTTCCCACAGTTGGGACTTAGCATTTAGATTACATGAGGAACATCAAGAATTGCCTGTTTATACCATTATTTCTGTAAGACTAGTTGATTGATTAAAGGTGTGAAATTTGTTAAGTAAAGTAGAACGGTATTAGCCGTTCTAATGACGTAGCCCTATTTACAACACACAGGCTTTAAAAAAAAAATCATTTTAAACAATCACTAAGAATGGTCAGCTTTGAGTTTTCAAGTAAAAACTCAATAAACTTGTTTACATTTTCGGCTGTTGGTGTGAACCATTGTAAATCATGTGTCTCATGTTTCTTTTCTTCATTAGCAGTGGCGTATCAGCTCTGGCCCCATCCCCTCCCCTCCCTTTCAACCCACTGCTCCCACGAGTGCAGGGAAAGGACGGTGAACACCCTAATTTGGAAGGTCATGACGGTGATCACCCCCTACTTAGACGGCAGAGCGTTTAATACCCTGCACTTACTACTATGATATTATAGATTTCTGGCTTAATTTTTATAATCCCTACCTGCAATCTTTTAATCTGGAGAAATTTCTTCAAAATTTCAACCATATTTTTTCCTCTAAAAATTGTGTACCAAAACCGTACATTGCACATGCTTCATTAAACGGCTCTTAAAAAGTGCTTGCAATTTCCTTTCATTTTATATATATATATATATATATATATATACATATATCAATGATCATCTGGTGTAGTGGACATGAACACGGCCAGCATGCGAGTGTACCAGGTTCGAGTCTCACTGTGACTGCGTTATAATTTTACTGCTGCAGTTTTCAGGGTTCATTGGATTAAAATCGTTTTTGGTGTTTTGTCATCTTTCCTTTCGTTCTAAAAGTTCTAGAGTAGCATCAATGGAAAGGAAATTTTATCAAGAATCTAAACATGTAACACAAATCTCTGTCTTCAATGATGACAAGAAGTTAATACTTGTGCAAAGATTGGCTATTTGTTGACCAAATTTAGCACAAAATTGCCTAATTTGCATATTTTTGTCCAATATTTCCTAATTTGGCTTACATTACTCAAAAGATAAATATCTTAGCTTCCATTCCAACCAAACTTGTGATGAAAGGAAGGTTGTCAAAAATGCATTTAAAAAGTTACGAAAATTGTGCTCTCATTTTTTCAAAGCCCTGATAGAGTAAGGGTTAATCATCAATTTGATCAACATATATGGACTTATGGAGGCAAGGCAGTACATATGGAAGCAAGGCAGTACATATGGAGGCAAGGCAGTACATATGGAGGCAAGGCAGTATGATAGAAATGATTTCCTGCTCAACCCTTCTTTTCAGCTTAAGTACAAATATAAAGAGAAACTTACATTTGACAGAAGGTGATCCATGTTCTGATTGGCTACTGCTATTGTTTCTGTGGGATGTAACCTAGACAAAAAAAGACAAAAGCATTCATACACCAGGAATTAACTAATAACCACCTATCATATGGTTCACTTTTCCCAATTAATTATCAATATTCTTTTTGGTCAATGGGCGTGCAGAGGTAACGTTATTTAAATCTTCAAGCCCATTACAATCATTAAAAGGCAAACATTCCCATCAACATATTGACCCTTTTACAGATTTAATTTTTAATTTTTATATGCTCAATATGCAAATTTGTGATATATGAGCAGGCAGAGCTGTCTGTTTTATTATGCAAGTACAATATTTGTAATCCTCTCCTACTGTTCTATGACCAACTGACAAACTGATTTGGGATCATTACCATACCCCAAGTCAATTCTCATTTATTTTCAATGACTGGTAATTTTCTTTTAAATTTCAAAGTGGCATAAAGATTTTGTGATGTTTTCCTTCATCACACATATTCCAAATGTTAAAAGACTCTTCAAACTGATCGGCCATTACTTCAAAAACTCAAAACCAGATCTGCTCTACTATAAAAGAGGTGCAGTGGTTCAGAGCTTAAGGAGTCATGCTTATATGCAAGGGTACCGGATTAGACTCCTGTCTGAGGTGCTACATTGTGTCCTTGAGCAAGGCACTTTACTCTACTTACTCCACTCAATTGTAAAATGAGTACCAGCATTGCTGGGAAGTTAATCTATGATAGTTTAGGAGGAGTCATGTACTCTCATCCGCTTAAGCCATGGAAACTGGGGAAAAACACCAGCCCTATGAGCCTAATGGTTTGGATGGATTTAGCTTTTATGAAAGATAAAAAATTCTTCTCCGAGAAAATGTGTTAAACTACCTCGAAAAGAAATCAAACATCTCTCCTGCCCTTATGCACACAGACAAACAAGCAATCACCACCAGCTAGGTACTTCTTGCTTAGACACTAATGAGGCCACACAACAAATGTAATCAAAATACAGTGATTTCGTGTTAGATTTAAAATTACAGAATTTTACACAATTCTAAATTGCACTACGATTGAGACTTGCATCACTACAACTAGAAAACAACTGTGATCATATGGTGAGATATGAGCCTTGACCTCAAGAATAACAAATATAACAAAAAGGTATCTATAGAGATATGCCTAATCCTGTCATTCATCAGCTTTGGTCCTGCAACTTTCATCACCTAATGCTGATCCAAACAAAAAGATGTAAATCTAATGCTCTTTAAAACATAACAACAATATGCAAATTTTACCCCTCAGCTTGCAGTTTTTCATCCATCCTGAAGTGGAGCCTTGCAAGCTTCTCCTGAAGATCACGGATGTTATCCATTTTCTCAAATGAGCATTCTTGATCTACAGGTCAAACACAAACATTTTGCTATCATATCTGTAGATTGTTGAATTGAAGATAAGAAACAAATCAATCAAATCAATCAATCAAGTTAAAAAAACTGTAGAGAGCGATATGAAAAAAATTCCTTACAGCACATCCACAATTTGAATACGTACATCGCAAATACTGTAAGCGTTCATACCAAGATTACTGTATTAGATTGCCCTCATTTAAAGCAGGTATTTATTGGTGGCTAGCATCAATTTTGAGTATAGAACTTGTTCTGACCTAAAAGGTTCAGATCAGCAAAGGATGATAATATTGTAAACAAGCTGATAGGTTTGATATATTCACACCACGCTTCCACACAATAATTTGCCAAAATGATGAAAATTATATAAACAAAGAAGACGCCAGAGATACTATGTTATCTTATATGTAATGTAACTCTATGGCAGAACCAAGTTGTAATCAACAACAGGATGAGACTTTTGTTTGTTAAAATCCACACAGGTTTGCAAAAAGGCATCCGCACTCTGTGGCTGAGAGATGCTAGAATGACCATTCATTTATTCATCATTCAATGCCATGAGCTTAGCGTTCGATGATAGGTCTTGTTATTAGTCCTACTGTGTTGCTAGCTACTTCTCATCCATAGGATGGGGGAGCCGATGTAGTTGCTGACTACCCAACCATGACAGGTAGTACTGGATTATATGGTATGAGTAGCAAGATAAAACCTGACCAACAGCAGGATAAAACCTGACCAATATATAGCAAGATAAAACCCGACCAATAGCAGGATAAAACTCGACCAATAGCAGGATAAAACCCGACCAATAGCAAGATAAAACCTGACCAATATAGCAATATCAAACCCGACCAATAGCAAGATAAAACCCGACCAATAGAGCAAGATAAAACCCGTCCAATAGCAAGATACAACCTGACCAATAGCAAGATAAAACCCGACCAATAGCAGGATAAACCCCGACCAATAGCAGGATAAAACCCGACCAATAGCAGAATAAAAACCGTCCAATAGCAAGATAAAACCTGATCAATAGCAAGATAAAACCCGACCAATAGCAAGATAAAACCCGACCAATAGCAAGATAAAACCTGACCAATATAGCAAGATAAAACCTGACCAATAGCAAGATAAACCCCGACCAATAGCAGGATAAAACCTGACCAATAGCAAAATAAAACCCCACCAATAGCAAGATAAAACCTGACCAACATACCAAGATAAAACCTGACCAATAGCAAGATAAAACCTGACCAATAAAGCAAGATAAAACCTGACCAATGGCAAGATAAAACCCGACCAATAGCAAGATAAAACCTGACCAATAGCAAGATAAAACCCGACCAATAGCAAGATAAAACCTGACCAATAGCAAGATAAAACCTGACCAATAGCAAGATAAAACCTGACCAATATAGCAAGATAAAACCCCACCAATAGCAAGATAAAACCCCACCAATAGCAAGATAAAACCCCACCAATAGCAGAATAACACCTGACCAATAGCAAGATAAAACCTGACCAATAGCAAGATAAAACCCGACAAATAGCAAGATAAAACCTGACCAATAGCAGGATAAAACCTGACCAATAGCAAGATAAAACCTGACCAATAGCAAGATAAAACCCGACCAATAGCAAGATAAAACTCGTCCAATAGCAGGATAAAACCCGACCAATAGCAAGACAAAACCCCACCAAGAGCAAGATAAAACCTGACCAATAGCAAGATAAAACCTGACCAATATAGCAAGATCAAACCTGACCAATAGCAAGATAAAACCCGACCAATTGCAAGATAAAAGCTGACAAATAGCAGTAAAAAACCTGACCAATAGCAAGATAAAAGCCGACCAATAACAAGATAAAACCAGACCAATATAGCAAGATAAAACCTGACCAATAGCAAGATAAAACCCGACCAATAGCAAGATAAAACCTGACCAATAAAGCAAGATAAAACCTGACCAATAGCAAGATAAAACCCGACAAATAGCAAGATAAAACCTGACCAATAGCAGTATAAAACCTGACCAATAGCAAGATAAAACCCGATCAATAGCAAGATAAAACCTGACCAATAGCAAGATAAAACCCGACAAATAGCAAGATAAAACCTGACCGATATAACAAGATAAAACCTCACCAATAGCAAGATAAAACCCCACCAATAACAAGATAAAACTTGACCAATAGCAGGATAAAACCTGAATAATAGCAAGATAAAACCTCACCAATAGTAAGATAAAACCTGACCAATAAAGCAAGGTAAAACCTGATCAATAGCAAGATAAAACCCGACCAATAGCAAGATAAAACCCGACCAATAGCAAGATAAAACCTGACCAATATAGCAAGATAAAACCTGACCAATAGCAAGATAAACCCCGACCAATAGCAGGATAAAACCTGACCAATAGCAAAATAAAACCCGACCAATAGCAAGATAAAACCTGACCAACATACCAAGATAAAACCTGACCAATAGCAAGATAAAACCTGACCAATAAAGCAAGATAAAACCTGACCAATAGCAAGATAAAACCCGACCAATAGCAAGATAAAACCTGACCAATATAGCAAGATAAAACCTGACCAATATAGCAAGATAAAACCTGACCAATAGCAAGATAAAACCCGACCAATAGCAAGATAAAACCTGACCAATAGCAAGATAAAACCCGACCAATAGCAAGATAAAACCTGACCAATATAGCAAGATAAAACCCCACCAATAGCAAGATAAAACCCCACCAATAGCAAGATAAAACCCCACCAATAGCAGGATAAAACCTGACCAATAGCAGGATAAAACCTGACCAATAGCAAGATAAAACCCGACCAATAGCAAGATAAAACCTGACCAATAGCAAGATAAAACCCGACCAATAGCAAGATAAAACTCGTCCAATAGCAGGATAAAACCCGACCAATAGCAAGACAAAACCCCACCAATAGCAAGATAAAACCTGACCAATAGCAAGATAAAACCTGACCAATATAGCAAGATCAAACCTGACCAATAGCAAGATAAAACCTGACCAATAAAGCAAGATAAAACCTGACAAATAGCAAGATAAAACCTGACCAATAGCAAGATAAAAGCCGACCAATAACAAGATAAAACCAGACCAATATAGCAAGATAAAACCTGACCAATAGCAAGATAAAACCCGACCAATAGCAAGATAAAACCTGACCAATAAAGCAAGATAAAACCTGACCAATAGCAAGATAAAACCCGACAAATAGCAAGATAAAACCCCACCAATAGCAGTATAAAACCTGACCAATAGCAAGATAAAACCCGATCAATAGCAAGATAAAACCCGACCAATAGCAGGATAAAACCCGACCAATAGCAAGATAAAACCCGACCAATAGCAAGATAAAACCTGACCAATAGCAAGATAAAACCTGACCAATAGCAAGATAAAACCCGACAAATAGCAAGATAAAACCTGACCGATATAACAAGATAAAACCTCACCAATAGCAAGATAAAACCCCACCAAATAACAAGATAAAACTTGACCAATAGCAGGATAAAACCTGAATAATAGCAAGATAAAACCTGACCAATAAAGCAAGATAAAACCTGACCAATAGCAAGATAAAACCTGACCAATATAGCAAGATAAAACCTGACCAATATAACAAGATAAAACCTCACCAATAGCAAGATAAAACCTGACCAATAGCAAGATAAAACCTGACCAATAGCAAGATAAAACCCGACTTATAGCAAGATAAAACCCGACCAATAGCAGGATAAAACCTGACCAATAGCAAGATAAAACCTGACTAATATAGCAAGATAAAACCTGACCAATAGCAAGATAAAACCCGACCAATAGCAAGATAAAACCTGACCAACATAGCAAGATAAAACCCGACCAATAGCAAGATAAAACCTGACCAATATAGCAAGATAAAACCTGACCAATAGCAGGATAAAACCTGACCAATAGTTGAATAAAACCTGACCAATAGCAAGATAAAACCGGACCAATAATAAGATAAAACCGGACCAATAGCAATGCCTAGACCCCTAGCTTGATTTAAAAAGGGGCAGGGTGCTAGACTTGTTCAGGAGCACATTTATGCACACACGAAGCACTGCGTTTTTTAGGCCTAAAGTCCAGGGGCCCTCTTAAGGCTCAATTCCCTGGTGAAGAAGCTCTAGGATTTTAGCTATAATCATGCTGTATATCTCAGAATGAAGCTATTCTGACTGGACAATTGCTTACTATGCTATAATTCTGTGTTCTGTATCCATGTAAGGTATTTTTTTAATACATTTTTTCTCATGAGGGGCAAGGTGGGCCCTAGGGAGCAGGACAGGCCACGGAGAGGTGGGGCAGGGCAGGCCGCCCCTGTAAAACAGCAAATCTAGGGGTCTGAAACCTGACCAATAGCAAGATAAAACCTGTACAAGTACACATCCATAGACCTTTTAGCAATCAACAAGATGAGGCTGAGGATGTTACATGATCTTACCAAACGCTTGCAGTTTACCAGAGTTGAAATCCTCCTGTAGCCTGATCAGATCATCCTGCATAGCAGCGATCTCACTGGAACTTGTAATGAAGCTGTGCTCCACCTGCGTCTTGTCATTTTCTGCTTGACTCTTGTTCCGCTGTTTATCCTGCAAGAAAAATATTTCCAAATTTTGATTATTGTATACAGTATCGATGCGAGCAGTTTGACAATTGCGCCGGTAATTTTAACACCGGTAAAGCGCCGGTAAAGCGCCGAAAAAACTCGCCAGTGTCAAACTTTTGCATCGGTACTAAACTCTCACAAGAGCAAAACCAAATGGGAAAAGACATTCAAGAGAAAAATTATTTTTTGAAGAGATTGTATTTATAAGTATTTTAACTCATCTTTTGTGATTTTGAGACTTACAATACAACTGCAGTACTGTACACATCAGTACAGTACCACTCAACAGTCTAGAGGAGGAACTGTTATTTACCATTAAATTTTGCAAATTTATTTTCAATTAGTATTTTCAATATCAAATAAATTTACAAGTGTAACACCATCCATGTCAGAATCTCAATCCCTGGTGCTTAAGTAAGCTTGCACAGTCTAATGGTTTGTAGCTAAAACCGGTTTGTGAAACCAGTTTTAATCTGATTCATATTCTATAACTATAATGGTAAATACCGTCAGGGTTTGCATGCCAATGCAATTTCACACCCATATCATCTCAAACTAAGTCCCGCATGGCATCCCACCCCATTTCCCACATGGCATCCCACTCCATGTCCCACATGGCATCCCACCCCATGTCCCACATGGCATCTCACCCCATGTCCCACATGGCATCCTACCCCATGTCCCACATGACATCCCATCCCATTCCTTGTCCACACAGCATTCTACCATATCTCCCACATGGCATCCCACCCCATGTCCCACATGACATTCCATCCCATCCCGTCCCACATGGCATATTCCACCATATGTCCCACATTAAATTCCACCATGTATCCCTCGTGGCATTCCACCATAGGTCCCACATTGCATCCCATCCTATGATCCACATGGCATCCCACCCCATGTCCCACAAGGATCCCATCCCATGTGCCAAATGACATCCCACCCCATGTCCCACATGACATCCCATCCCATCCCTTGTCCCACATAGCATTCCAACATATCTCCCATACGGAATTCCACTATACAGTATGTCCCACATGGCATTTCACCATATGTCCCACATTGCATTCCACCATGTCCCACAATGCATCCCATACTATGATCCACATGGCATCCCACCCTATGTCCCACATGGATCCCATCTCATGTCCCAAAAAACATCCCACCCAATGTCCCACATGACATCCCATCTCATCCCTTGTCCCACATGGCATTATACCATATGGCATTACACTATGTATATCTCCCACATGGGATTCCACCATACAGTATGTCTCACATGGCATTCCACCATATGTCCCACATGGCATCCCACCCTATGACCCACATGGCATCCCACCCTATGTCCCACATGGATCCCATCCTATGTCCCACATTAATCCGATAATATGTCCCACATGGCATCCCTCCCTATATTCCCCATGGCATCCCAAGCTATGCCTGCCATGACATTCCACCTTATGTCCCGCATCAGTGGCTTCCCAACTGATGTCCACATGGCATCTCTTCTTATATCTCACATTGGATACCACCATATGTTCCACATGGTATCCCTCCTCCCAATGACATCCTACTTTATGTCCTACATGACATCCCATGTCCCAGTAGCCTCCTACCCTATGTCGCACATGGCATCCCAACCTATGTGACACTGTGTTACTCGTGGCATCCTACCCCATGTCCCACATCATCCTTAAATCTGTCTTAAGTGTCTCTGAAAACCTTTAACATTTTGTAAGGAAATTCCAGCCTTCCATGAGGATATCTGAAGAAACATTAAATTTTTCTGAGGAACTATGAAGAAATTTTAACATTTTCTGAGGAATTCTTAAAAAACTTTAACATTTTTAAGGAATTCTCAGGAAAAAGTGTGGACGGCTGGACAGACAAAATCGCCATTACATAGGTTCGTATTGCTTTGCATGCTCACCGAAAAACCGGAAGTATTGAAAATAACCAAATCACTACAAAAAAAATTGCCAAAAGATGGTTTTATTTTAATGAAAAAAGGTTCATGCTTTGTGTCAACATGTTTTTGTAGTATCTTTTGATATATTTGTGAAAATATGTGATATTTATGCAGATTCAAATCAATGAATACAATTGAGAATGTTTGGAAATAAATAGTCATAATGTACCTGCAGGTAACAGGTTCCATGATGCTATGTATTTGCATCTTCTTTCCGGGCTAATATTTCCATGACCACATTCCTTATCCCTTTACTTAAAGTAATGTCTAATCGCTCTGCAGTCCTTTTGTCTTTAAAATACTTGGGAATGGATTATAAATCCCGATAAATATATCGCAAATCACAAGCCAAGTATTACGAGACCATTTACGAATTCACACCCAACCACGCCCTGCTGTACTGCCTGACCCTATGCATGTACTAGTTAGTACAAGTTACATCACATTATTCAATGTGCATATGGCTCTGATTGTGGACAAATGAAACTTTGCATAAATGACCCTAGATTCACGTGTTGTCATAGTAACATGATTAATGAATGGGTTTTCAAGGGTTGTTGTATTATATTTTTGAAAGTTTTTTTTGAGTTTGAATTGAGCTTCTGCTGGGAAAAACCGTCGCTATAAATAGCTGTAGCATGGTTTAGAGGGTGAATTTATTATGTGATCGTCATGGAATAAAGAAAAAATGAAAATGCAAAAAAAAAAGAATGAAAGATAATTTATCCCTATGCAATCGTGAGCTTGTTTTGAGCTATACCGTAAGAAAGGCCAATTCACATGTTTTCCATTGAAATCAAAAAGAGTAACTACCCCCTGTTTATTCATGCCGATATTGAAGTATGGAATCAAACCCTCACAGTAAGACATACGCAATGTAGTCTAGCAGTAACGTGTGGGATTTCTGTGTGGGCACCCGGGTTCGAATACTGCAACGCATGCATAGCTTTGTTTTTCGCGAGTAATTACAGCTGTGATTATCTATTTTTTTGTTTATTTTCAATGTTTTTGCAGGTTTTGCTTTGAGGAAAAAAATAAAATAAAGACTGGTATCATTAGAAAGGATATTTCACAAACAATCTAAATATCTTCCAATTTCATTATTCCCCCCCAAAAATACAAGCTTAAAAAAATAGACCTAGTTTTGTCTAAAATTTGCATATTTATGTGGATATTTTCTTTCATTTGAATTTGTTTTGAAAAGTTTATTGTATTAGCATTCACATAAACCAAACTTGTAGTGATACAAAAGGAAAGTTATGAAAATCATTTCTGAATAGAAACAAAATTACAAAAAACGTTTTGGACCCACTGGGATTGATAAATTCAAGGTTGTGCTGAGGTAACTATAACTACATTTTTTTAATCTACCAAAAACAAGAAAATAGCATAATATTTCATTCACATCTATTAAAGATTACCCGTTTTACAGCTTTTTAAATTTCATGTGTCAAAATACAACTTTTTATGCTAGTATGTGATTTATGACTGGAGGACCTCGGCATGTTTGTTCTTTTTAAAATTTCTATCATAATTCTTGAAAGGAGGGAGCATAAAGAGTCTTTACTGCACTCATAACCTAGCAACAAAAAAAACTTCCTCATTTATTTTCAATTACTGAAATTCAGCAAAGAAATTAAGAGAATTACATATTGAGATTTTGAGCTGCGTATCCAGTCATAGACCCTGAACTTTACCAAGTTTCTGCTTCCAGAAGGATTGTGAATAAATACTCACATACATACATAAAAGATATTGAAGTTGACTCTATAAATAAAAGAGACATGTTTCAAAATTCAAAGACCAAATCTGAAACATATATGAATCTTGATGTCCATAGACCTTTATTCAATAAGTTTACGTCAACTCTTAGACACCCACCTTTAGCTTTGGTTTTTCACCATGTCTGTTCGCAGCTGTGGGACGCCCTGCTTTGCTATACCCTCTATGAAGTTGTGGGCCCATTGAAAAGGATGTTCCCCCCATCCCTGCCAACGTCATGCGATATTCACGTGGAAGAGCATGATATGGAGGAAATGGTCCAGGGGCATGTAACCTGCAAAACAGAAAAATATCATCATGTTTTAATTGCTTCATTCTCTTTTATCAATGGACGGATTAACTATAGATTACAGGTTCTCTTTAGAACTAAAACAGCAAATACCGTCATGGTTTGCATGACCATGCAAATTGACACCCATATCACATGACCCGGCCAATTATAAAAATGGCATCAAAATCCCACATGGTATCCCGTGTCCCACAACTATAAAAATTGCATCTCACAGTAAAATCCACATGGCATCCCATGTCCCACATGGCATCCCACCCCATATCCCACATGGCATCCCACCCCATATCCCACATGACATCCCATCCCATGTCCCACATGGCATTCCATTATATTTCCCAGATGTCCCGCATGATATCCCATGTCCCACATGACATTCCTTTCATGGCAATCCACCCTATGTCCTGCATGGCATTCCACCACATATCCTACATGGCATTCCACCCTGTTCCACATGGCATCCCACCCCATGTCCCACATGGTATCCCACCCAATGTCCCACATGGCATCCCATTCCATGTCCCACATGGCATCCCACCCCATGTCCCACATGACATCCCATAGGCTCCATAGGAAGTCTCATCCTAGCTATCACAGTTCCTGATTGAGCATACTATGTATGAAAGTGTCAGTTGATATAATAACTTATATGCAAATGATTTGTTGAAATGGGGTGGGCACCATGTCCCACATGACATCCCATGTCCCACATGACATTCCATAGCAATCCACCCTATGTCCTGCATGGCATTCCACCACATATCCTGCATGGCATTCCACCCTGTTCCACATGGCATCCCACCCCATGTCCCACATGGTATCCCACCCAATGTCCCACATGGCATCCCACATGGCATCCCATATGGCATCTCACATGGCATCCCACATGGCATCCCACATGGTATCCCACATGGCATCCAACCCTATGTCTTACATGATGTCCCATAGGCTCCATAAGAAGTCTCATCCTAGCTATCACAGTCCCTGATTGAGCATACTATGTATTAAAGTGTCAGTTCATATAATAACTTATATGCAAATGAGTTGTTGAATAAGAAAAAAAGGTGGAGTCAAATAATTATGCATGATATAGCCCTTGGTGTATACAACATGGTAAATATTAAATCATATGTCCTTCATGGCCCCCATCCATGTCCCACATGGCATCCCTCCCTATGTTTATATGCAATCACATCCTGTCACACTCCCTGACTAAGCATAATAAATAAAAAAGTCTGGTCCGGTCATAATATTGTAGCAAATTTATGCAAATGAGCACAATAATAAAGGTGGAGTTTAAAAAATCATGCCTGATACAACTGTTGGTGCCTAAATATTTTGAAGAATTTCAAGGATTTTAAATCTCAAGTACTACAAGAGAGACTTGAGGATCTCTGAAGAATATTGGAAAATTTTATCATTTTACAGTTATCTTTTAAGAAAATAACAAATGTGTTGTAGACTTTTTAATAGATCTACTTTTTAAGGAAACTAGTCTTCAATCCTATCTTAAGTATCTCTAAAATTTTTTAACATTTTGTAAGGAAACTCTAACCTTCCATAAGGATATCTCAAGAAACTTTAACTTTTTTTGAGGAACTTTGAAGAAACTTAAACATTTTCTGAGCAATTCTCAAAAAACTTTAACATTTCTGAGGAAATCTCAGGAACGGCCGGCCGGACGGACGTAATCGCCATTACATAGGTTCGCATAATGCTACCCATGCGAACTAAAAAGGTTAGCAAAACTGTTTTCCAACCTCAAAAAACGCAATTCCTTAGACAAGACAGAAAAAGCTGCACAAAGTTTATTGCAGCGAACGGCAACTTGTTAGGACTTTAAAATTACGGGAAAATATGTACAAATCGCACTTGAAAAAAGTATAGGAGAATACACAACGAAATTAACAACATCAACTTACTCAGATATTTATATTCCGAATATTAAAGTCCTGGTCCAAAAAATGATTAAAACTTTAAGAAAACAAGTTTCCAAAGTTAAAGAAAATTTTATTAAAACTTCTCCATAGAAAATAAAAGAAAACAAAAAATATAAAAGCTGTAAAACTGCAAACAAATACTATTTCCTTGTTTTAAAAATGTACGTTTTACTTCCATCTTTGCACATAACAAAGAATCAAAAAACTTCCACAAACCAGTGGTACATTCCTTCCAAGCAGGGAGCTGTCGCCCCAGTTAATGGCTTCTAAAGAAATATCAAATGTTTTGTAGACTTTTTGAGGAAATTAGTCTCAAATCTGTCTTAAGTGTCTCTGAAAAACTTTAACATTTTGTAAGGAAATTCTAACTTTCCATAAGGATATCTAAAGAAACTTTACTTTTTTCTGAGGAACTCTGAAAAAACTAACATTTTCTGAGGAATTCTCAAAAAAACAGAAATGTTAGGAAAAACTGTGGATGGTCGGTCAAAATCGCCATTACATAGCATTATGCATTATGCTTCGCATGCTCCCAAAAATACCCCTTAAGTGGCGAACTTCTGAGGTCAACTTACAAGTTGTACATAAAGGGCTCTCTTTAAAAGGGAATAACTTAAAATATGCCTACACTTTATTTAGACTTAAAAATAATTTATTAAGGCTGGCTTATCCCTAGCAGTGGCAATGTGGTAAAGAACATTATGATGACTGTACAGTACAAAGCTAATTACAAGAACGATGCATATTAATGTTTCTAATTAAAAATTATCTGGGTCTGTGTTTGACTCTGAATATCCCTTGCAACGGCAGCGTGGTCGCAAGCTTGCACAGTCAGATCGTCATGTTGACTGTACAAAGCATATGACTGTAGGATGCATATTATTGTGTGAGGTAAAAGCAGCGTGATGTCATAACTGCATTGCCACCTGGGGTATATACTTCAAAGTAACCTGTCTTTTATAGTTGTACCCCATGGACAGATCGCAGCAATATTAGCTACATTCTACTTGCTTTGAAATTTGAAAACAAAAAATATTGAAAGGGCTATTCTGCGATCCGTCATGTACTGTAAGTCACACACTGAGGAATGGCCCTAGCAGACTCCTAGGACCCCTTAGGGGTCTGCTGGGGCTATTCCGTGGTCCATCACGTAAGTAGACTGTGAAATGGCCCAAAAAAGGTTCAGAATTAGTGGTTTTTACATCCTTATTAAATTGTCAGGACTAGACACTGACAGCCTTGTCACAATTTTTGAAGGAGATCTACTGATCGTAACCATAAGTCTACTCTGCCTTTTTAAGAGAAATAACATTCTGATCATTATCATATAAACCTTAACAATTCAGCTTACAAAAATAACAAATAGATTACCTTTTTCTTCACCCATAGCCATTTTGAAGGACTTATTTGCAGTGTCTACAGTGGTAGCACAGTACCTCAGTAACTATACAGATCCTACTGAGAGTACCTGACACAACAACACAGCAGGAAGTCACTGACTTGCTATCTAATTCCATTCTTAACTACTTCCTCAAATTACAACACAATAGGTAATACCCGTAGCAATACAAATGTGTCTTTCTTTGATCAACATCCTGGATTAGCAAATGGCAATAATGCAAAATTAATTTCTTTCCCTTTCAACACTTGCTCCATGATTAGACTCAATGATAGTTAATAGGTTATCAATAGAATTAATTAAATGAGCCTACCCCATGTGATGGTAGCACGGAACTACTGTAATAAGGTATCACTCCACCACCAAAAATGAGAACCCTCAGAGAAAAGGCTGATAAAAATATTTTTGACAGGTCCCAGGTCATGGAACAGGAAGCTGAGAAGTTGAACATCTTAGGAATGGTAGAGAAAGGATAGGTCTTGACTATGCATATTCAAACTTGACAAGATTTGTTTCAGTAAAATTTCATGGGGAACTATTTTACCATGGTTCCGAATTTGAGTGATTTTGTGAGGGTGTGTAACACCTCTTCACTTCAGCCCCAAAAAGGGCCAAAACCTCTGTGACCCCATATTAAAAATACTCTCATCCGAGAGATATTAGATGGTACTCTTTAGAAAACATCACAAAAGATCCCAAATCTATAACATTCTGGTACAAAAAGAACTCAGAACTTGACTCTTTCATCATAGGCTTCAAAGGGGCAAATAATTAGTTCAGTGCTACCTGTAGCCAGACTGGGTATATGTATATTATATGTACTGTACTTTTAAGAAGGAAAGTATGACAATTTCAAAATATGTGATAAAAATGTAATTAAATAAGCACAAAAAGTGACATTTCTGGCTCAGATGACCCAGATTAAGGAGAAAATCGGCCATTTCATTGGTCCACTTCATCAATTCTGCAAAGGCTGGCAGGTATACGTAGTAGGGTTAGCTTCAAAAGCATGCTAGGCAATTAAGGCCTAAATCGCATAGCCATTAGATGATCATTCATGCAAAGAACCATTAAATTTCTCCTAAAATAATGCTCTTTAGGAAATTGAGAAGGAGGTTGGGGATGGAAGGGGAACAGTAATTTTTCTTTTCTTCTGGGCCTGATTTTAAAGCTATTAAAGAACTTTCCTCCATGGGAATAGTCATTTGCTGAGAGAAACTGACCCTAGATTTCATTGAAAGTCTGAATTTTGTTAACTTTTTATATTAAAAAAAGGTTTTTTTTTGTTCAAGTAAGTCCTTTATGATGTACATATCTTAAGTTTTCTGCAGTAGGTCTGGCCAATGGTAGGTAGCATTTGATTTTCATGAAAATGTATTTGGTTGGACTGATAAATGTTCATATGTTCTTTTGGGCTAAACTCTGTTACTCAGATTGACATACTTTAGGTCATCACAGGTCACTAAATTACATTGTTTTAATTGACAAAGGTCCCAACTTTGCACTTAAAAGTTGTCACAAAAGTTAGATAAAGTCATTTTTCATGGTCCAGCAAAGCAGAGAGACTAAATTTGCACTAACTGGGCTTGTTTTGGGGGGCATAGCAAAGTTGTTGCTGAATTTTAAGGGGAGAGGGGACATGGTTTTTAGAGATTTCTGTTTGTTTAAAAGATATTGACCTCTATTGAATGGCAAAAGTCTATTTTTCAATGGGAAACTGTGTTTCTATACTATACAATGGTGAAATTAATGGATCCAATCATATTTTCATGCAAATTTGCTTATTTCTTGGTTATTAGCTATATTCCCAAGGGTATGCTTTAAAGTTAGCCCTCATAACATACGTAAATGTTTGAAGAAACCACACTCTATCAAATTATTTCCCAAGGAAATATTATTCTCTTACTGTTTTTGTTGGTTTTAATAATAGACCATCATGAGCATATCATACTTGTGTGTTTTTCTTATGTTACACATTGCACAGTCAAATGCTATATGTTTTTCTGGAACCCAAATGGTCCAGTGCAATTTTGGGTCATACAAGGTTGATGGGAATTTAGTACCAGGTGCAGTGATATAAATCTTAAAGAGATAGAAACAAGTTTGTGCTACTATAGGTAGCACGGAACTAATAAGGTATCACTCCGCCACCAAAAATGAGAACCCTCAGAGAAAAGGCTAATAAAAATATTTTCGAGAGATACCCATGTCATGGAACAGGAAGCTGAGAAGTTGAAAATTTCAGGAATGATAGAGAAACGATAGGTCTTGACTATGCATATCCAAACTTGACGAGATTTATTTCAGTAAAAGTTTCATGGGGAACTATTTTACCATGGACCCATACCCAGATTTGAGTGATTTGGTGAGGGTGTATAACACCTCTTCACTTCAGCCCCCAAAAAAGGGCCAAAACCTCTGGTGACCCCCTATTGAATGTACTCTCATCCGAGAGATATTAGATGGTACTTTTTAGAAAACATCACAAAAGATCCCAAATCTATAACATTCTGGTACAAAAAGGACTCGAACTTGACTCTTTCATCATAGACTTCATTGGGGTGAATAATTAGTTCCGTGCTACCTGATAAATATTGTGAGATAACATCAGGTGTTTGATCAGCTGATTAAACACTTTGAAATAAGATACATGTACCTTATAAAAGCAACACAATATTAAAACCTTAGATAATGAATATTTAATACATACATGTACCTTACAAAAGCAACACAATATTAAAACCTTAGATAATGAATATTCAAAACATACATGTACCTTACAAAAGCAACACAATATTAAAACCTTAGATAATGAATATTCAAAACATACATGTACCTTACAAAAGCAACACAATATTAAAACCTTAGATAATGAATATTCAATACATACATGTACCTTACAAAAGCAACACAATATTAAAACCTTAGATAATGAATATTCAATACATACATGTACCTTACAAAAGCAACACAATATTAAAACCTTAGATAATGAATATTCAAAACATACATGTACCTTATAAAAGCAACACAATATTAAAACCTTAGATAATGAATATTCAAAACATACATGTACCTTACAAAAGCAACACAATATTAAAACCTTAGATAATGAATATTCAAAACATACATGTACCTTACAAAAGCAACACAATATTAAAACCTTAGATAATGAATATTCAATACATACATGTACCTTACAAAAGCAACACAATATTAAAACCTTAGATAATGAATATTCAATACATACATGTACCTTACAAAAGCAACACAATATTACAACAAGGATTGGAAAAACTCTTCGCCTTCTCGCCATAAGCAAGTGAAATAAAATTGTGAATAATAGAAATATTATAATATACTTTGGTACTCGCCACACTTAAGCCTCTTCAAAGTTTTACAAAAATTGGTGTGACCTTTTTTGTATTTTTTCAACCCAGATTACAACCCTAGATAATGATTTCAATACTATGATATACTAGATATATCATACTAAGCTAATTGCATTTGTCTTTGTTTGTTTGTTTGTTTGATGAGGTCTTAACGGCACCACGACAACGAAGGTCAAATTGTGCCTGAGAGGTCAGATCATTTTAGAGGTAGGAGGGAAAGAAACCAGGGGGAGAATAAGAGAAATTCAAGAACAAAAGCCAGAAAGCTGTGATCGAGAGAGGAGGTGCATGGGTAAAACAAAAACAAAGTAGAGAGGGGGTGGAAGAGGAGAATTAAATGTGGTTGTAGAGGGATGCATGCTGAAGGAAGGAGATTATTTTATCCGGAGGATTTTTCTGGAAGAACTCAGCAATTGAGTTGTGGGGAGCGAGGGAAGCTCTGGGAAGGTTGTACAGGGGGCAAGCAAGGAGAACGTGTTGGATTGTGAGGATGCAGTGGCAATTCTTACAGAGGGGTTGGGGGGAACCAATAAGGAGGTGGGAGTGAGTGAGGTGGGTGTGACCAATTCTAAGACGGGTAATATGACCGTTGTCGATACGAGAAAGGTTGTTGATGGTGGATTTGATCGGGATTGTGGGCTGGATGACATGGAGTTTGTTATCTATTTGGGAGTTCCATGAGGTTTGCCAGCGGTCACGAACAAGGGAAGCGATAAGCGGTTTGATGTCAGAGAGGGTTTGGGGAAAAGGGGAAGGGAGGAGGTTAAGGGTAAGCTTAGCGGCTGTATCAGCTCTGTCATTGCCAGGGATGCCAACATGGCTGGGTATCCAGAAGAAAAGAACACTTTTCCTGCAGAGGGTGGGAGAAAAGAGTTTCCGGAGGAGGAGGTGGCAGGTGAGGTTATCCCATTTAAGATTGAGTAATGAAGTAAGAACAGCCTTTGAGTCAGAGAAAATGGCAAAGTGACTAAGAGGAGAGTACTTAATAAAGTTGAGGGAGAGGAGAATGGCCTTAGCCTCGGCTGAAAAGATGGATGAGTAGTCAGGAAGTCTGCTACTGAGGGTGATGTCTTGGATGATGGCAGCAGCAGCTGTCTTGTTGCCTTCCTTGGAGCCATCAGTATAGATGGAGGTGTAATTTGAGAGTTGGTCTTTGATTTGGTTGTGGAGATTGATGAAGAGGTTAGGGTGAGTTTGAGTTTTGTGATAAGTGGAGAGGTCTAGGTGGACAGAAGGGAGGGGGGTGGCCCAAGGAGGAAAAGTGGGCCAGGAGTAGGTGCCGAGAGTGGCAGGGTTGATGCCAAGATGGAAGAGGTCTGATTTAATGCGTAAGCTGAAGGGAGGCGATAGGGTTTTAGTCCTATCAAAGAGGGAGGAGAAATTGGGGTACCTAATGAGGTTGTAAACAGGGTTCTGGGTGTTGGTGAGGACTCTAAAAGCATAGGAGAGGCTAAGCTTTTTACATCCAAGTAGAAAGGGGGGTTCGTTGGCTTCAACATGAAGGCTAGTGATTGGGGAGGTCCTGTAGGCTCCTAGACAAAGCCTGAGGGCTTTATTTTAGATGGTGTTAATGTGGTTGAGGTATGAGTTGTGAGCAACACAGTAGACAATATTGCCATAGTCAAGCTTGGCACGAATGGTGAGCCTGAAAATTTTAAGGAGAGCATAGCGGTTCGCTCCCCAAGTGGTGTTGGAGAGCAGTCGGAGGAGGTTGAGGGAGCTATTGCATTTAAGTTTCAGGTTGGTGATGTGTGGCTTGTAGGTGAGCTTGGGGTCTAGAGTTAGACCAAGGAACTTTGTGTTTTCAACTTTAGGGATGCGATTCCCATTGAGCACAAAGTTCGGGTTGGGGTGGAGGTTGTTGAAATGACAAAAGTGCATGCAGACTGTCTTGTCTTTGGAGAATTTAACACCGTTATTGTTGCTCCAGACCTGCAGCTGGTTGAGGCTGATTTGGAGCCTATTTTCAACAATAGGAAAGCTAGGGGAGGAGTAGAAGATGGTGAAGTCATCCACGTAGAGGGTACGTTTGATGCTGGGGCCAAGGTTATTCGCATTTGTCTTTAAAGGTATACAGGCATAATATAAAAAACCTTACAATAGCAACACAATATTAAAACCTTAGATAATGAATATTCAATACCTTGATATCATACAAAGCTCTGAGCATTAAAGTCTTTAAAGGTATACTTATGGACATGTAGAGGCACCCTTAGCTAAATTGCTTTGAAATCTATTAAAAATCATTATAGTAGCAAAAAACTCATCAAATCAGTTAAAACAATGATCATTTTGTAGCATTTTTAAATATTAGGCTTAAGTTTGCATTTTTTTATGCAAATTTTGTGATGTATTGAAGGGACATCTTAGTATTTTCTTTTATAAATCATTTGTTTTTAAATGTCTATCATAATTCTTTGAAGTAGTGCAGCAAATTCTGACCAACAATGTTTGAGTCTTTAACATCCCTTGAATCAAATTCTACCAGAAATACTTTCCCATCATTTCCAGTGACTAGAATTTAGGAATGATATTAATACAGATTTTGAGCTGTTCGCCCAGTCCTACATCACAAATTTCACATCAATTAAAAACTGATAAATCTTCATCATCTTCATTATTTTTTTTTTCTTCTTCAAAATTACAAAAACCGATCTGCTCAGATTTTTATACTCGTTGAACCGAGACAGAAATGTATACATGTCCACAAAAAAATTATGACACAACCATCACAGCTAGACATTTAGCTCTCAAACTTTTAGCTCAAAGAGTACATAACCCTCTCTTCATTCTTAGCTGACCCTTAAATTGATTGAAATCCGACTGGGATGAGAAAACAATTGTTCTGATACAGCATGTCTTAAAAATACTAACCTTGTGGAGAAGATACGTAGCCCAGACTGTGTCCTCTTGTGTGTGTCCTCAAGTGTACATGTGGGGTCTGTGACAAACCAACTGGTGAGGTCAATGAAGCAGGACGTTTCAACCTGCTGGTTTCATGGTATGCCCTTCCAAGTCTTGGGCTGTCATGGTGGCTGGGCATCCTTGTTGCAGCCATAATTTCTGATGATTACCTAATAAATTAAACAAAATGAAGGTTGTTACCTTAGTACTTATAATAAATGAAAAATATGTATGCATATATGTGCACTAAAAATCCAAAGAAACTAGAACGGTAAATACCATCATGGTTCGCATGCCAATGCAAATTGACACCCATATCATATGACCCAACCAATTATAAAAATGGGATCTCACACTAAGTCCCACATGGCATCCCTATCCCACATGGCATCCCACCCCATGTCCCACATTACATCCATCCCATGTCCCACATGGCATTCCACCATATCTCCCACATGGCATCCCACCCTATGTCCCACATGACATCCCACCCTATGTCCCACATGACATCCAATCCCATCCCATGTCCCACATAGCATTCCATCATATGTCCCACAGGGCATCCCATCCTATGACCCACATGGATCACATCCCATATCCCACATCCCATGTCCCACATCACATCCCATGTCCCTAATGACATACCACCTCAAGTCCCACATGACATCCCATGCCTTGTCCCACATGGCATGGCATTCCACCATATCTCCCACATGGCATTCTACCATACAGTGTCTCACATGGAATTCCACCATATGTCCCACATGGCATCCCATGCTATGACCCACATGGATCCCATCCTACATATATGTCCCATATTTATCCAACCATATGTACCACATGACATCCATCCCTATGTACCACATGACATCCCTCCCTATGTCCCACATGGTATCCCTCCCTGTGTCCCACATCAGTGGCTTCCCACCTGATGTCGCACATGGCATCCCACCTTATGTCCCACCATATCTTCCACATGGTATCCCTCCCAATGTCCCAATGACATCCTACTTTATATCCCACATGGCATCACATCCCATGTCCCCATGGCCTCCTACCCTATGTCCCATATAGCCTCCTACCCTGTCATACATGGCATCCTACTTTATGTCACATATGGCATTCTCATCTATGTCACACTCTGTGTTACTTGTGGCATCCCACCATGTCCCACATGGCATTCTACCCTGTTCTACATGGCATTCCACCCAGTGTCCCACATGACATCCAACCCCATGTCCCACATGACATCCCATAGGCTCCATAAGTCTCATCTTAGCTATCAGTCCCTGGGTGAGCATACTATGTATGAAAGTGTCAGTTCATATAAAACTTCCATGCAACTGACCTGTTAAAATGGGGTGGGACCCATGTCCCACATGACATTCCATCCCATGGCATTTTCATCCTATGTCCTGCATGGCATTCCACCATATATCCTACATGGCATTCCACCTTGTTACACATGGCACCCCACCCCATGTCCCACATGACATCCAACCCTATGTGCCACATGACAACCAATAGGCTCCATAAGTTTCATCCTAGCTATCACAGTCCCTGATTGAACATACTATGTATAAAAGTTTCAGTTCATATAATAACCTATATGCAAAAAAAAAAAAAAAAGTGGTGTCAAATAATTATGCCTGACATACATGTAGCCCTTGGTGTATCCCACATGGTAAATGTGATATCATGTCCCTCATGGCCCCCATCCATGTCCCACATGGCATCCCTCCCTATGTCCATGTGCAATCACATCCTGTCACAATCCCTGACTAAGCATACTAAATAAAAAAACGTCTGGTCAGGTCATATATTGTAGCAACTTTGGGCAAATGAACATAATAATAAAAGTGGAGTTTAATAATCTTGCTTGATACAAGTGTTGGTGCCCAACAGTTTTAAATCTTCAGTGCTACAAGACAGATTTGAGGATCTTTGAAGAATATTGAAAAATTATATCATTTTACAGTTATCTTCTAAGAAAATTTCAAATGTTTTGTAGATTTTTAAAGGAAACTAGTCTTCAATCAATGTGTCTCTGAAAATTCTAACATTTTGTAAGGAAATTCTAACCTTCCATAAGGATATCTGCAGAAAGTAACTTTTTCTGAGGAACTCTGAAAAACTTTAACATTTTCTGAGAGTTCTCAAAAAACTTTAACATTTCTGAGGAAATCTTAGGAAAAATCTGTGAACGGCCGGACTGGGCCGGACTGGCAGCCGGACGGACGTAATCGCCATTACATAGGTTCGCATTATGATTTGCATGCGAACCAAAAATCACAACATATATTTCCCTTTTTGTCTCGCCTGCAAAGCAGGATGAAGAGACATAGGGATCATCCTGTCGTCAGTGGCAGTGGTGGCGTCCACAAATGCTTAACATGGGTCATAACTTTAGTTATGAATGGTGTACATTCATGTAACTTGGTACAGTGGTAGAGGGCATGTTCACTTGGGATGATTGGGGATGTGTGTGCATACTAATTAGCTTATTTGCATAATAATGAAAATAGTTCTATGATATCTCTGAAATTAAAGTGGGTGTGGTGTGGTGGATTTTGCTTACACAAATTATATAAAGAGCATTGCTCACATTTAATGGTGACGTGTAGTGTGCATATTGATTAGGTTATTTGCATATTCTTAAATCAAACTAGGGGTCTGTATTTTTTAAATTAGTGAGGATGGTCAGATTATACTAAGGTAAATTAAATAAAGTGTTGTGTTCATACTAATTTTGTTATTTGCATAACAATGGAGTTTTGTGGAACATGTTTAATAAGGTCAGATATGTACTGTATGGTTGGGGGTTGTTTTTGCATTATTAATTGCCTGGATTGATGCAAGCTTATGATTGCCAACCATGGCCATAAGTCTTAACATCTTTTTATAATCTATGTTACTTGTAACCAGAACATCAGTGATGCTAAAGCTCAACGATATTTAAATGTGGCATATGTATGGGGTGGTGGTGGTGTTTTAGCCATTGAAACAGGTTTTGTTATTTTACTCCTCTTCAGCAAGTTTACCAGCATGTAGTGAGTGCATTCTCTTAGGTGGGGTGCTGCCAGGCATGAATTCAGGGCAGTCTAACAGTGAGGTCATCACAATGTGTAATGTTAAATTCTGGACCTTCTGCAGGCATATATTTTTTTAAATCAATACACATATAAAATTTTCTGATTTTCACTTCATAGCGATGTCTGAAAAATTATGCTTTTAACAAGAAGTTACAAGCCTTTTTGTATAAATTATAAAGTGTGTACCAATGGGTAGTGGTGTCATCATGTCTTGGTCAATTACTGACATTACGCGAGAGCGAAGGTCAGTTAAACCACAACATATGATGAGAAAAATATTTTGCTACCATAACAAAATTTCGAACATTTACACATTCATGTTCAAAAAATGATAAGAATCCTCTTTCTTAGTACATTTAACAAAAGCAGATAAAAAAAAAGGAGATAAAAGCAAATATTTTTGCAACATTCAGTGCAAAAAAATTGCAAAGCAATAAATCACTTTATAGCGAAGTCGGAAAAATTATCCTTCTAACACAAGTTATAAGCCATTTTGTATGAATTATAATATGTATTCCAAAGGGTGGTGCCATCATGTCTTGGTCAATTACTGACGTTTTTGCGAGGGCAAAGGTCAATTCCACCACAACATATGGTGAGAACACACATTTTGTAATCATTAACAAATTTAGAACATTAACACATTAATGTTCTTAAAATGTAAGTACCCTCCTTCATTGCATATTTTTTTTTATTATATTCAAACAAACAAGGAGAAGAAAGCATTACCTCTTAAAGTAATACAAAAAATAAACATACTTGTTATTTCCCTCAAACTAGCCTTTGAACATTTAATAACGATAATATTTGAAAATAATACCATCACTTTGAACTTCATTACCAGATTAACTTTCCAATTGGCTGAGGAGAGTATAACAACATATTACGTCATGAATAACATGATTCAACATGAATATCATATCATATCCTATGGCAGTTACCTGCATATGGCGACCCATAACCATTTTCGATAAACATTTGTCTTGTTTTATGCCCCACTTATGCCCCGGGATAAATTTTGCTTTCTTTTCGGAAATTTTGCTTTCATTTCTGGGTAATTTTGCTTCAGTTTTCAGAAAATTTGGGTAAAAATTTCTTTCATTTTCGGGTAGGCCTACTATTTTTTAATTTGCACAAAAAAAATTTTAGTTATCGGAAAATTTTGCTCATTTTTGAAAAATTTACTCATTTTCATTTGCTTTATTTGCAGATAATTTTGCTCACTTTAGGAAATTTTTTTGGGCCAATTTTGGGGTAATTTCTTGCATTTCTAGACAAATTCCTTAGATTATAGGAAAATTTTCTTCATTTCAGAAAAATTATCTTATATGTGATGGGTATATATATCTTAAAGGATTCAGGGGTCAAGTAAATCTAGAGCTGTGAACGTTTAGGATTTTAGTAAACGTGTACAGCCCCAAAAAGCAAGCGTGTATCGTGTACCCGCATTTAGTACCGTAATTTTCAGAAATGCACCAAAATTGCTCCAAAACTACAGGCGAAGTAAAAAAAATTGTGCAACCAGTATGACAAAAGTACTGACTCCATTGCCCAAATAGACGCTGACTTTTGCTTTCCAAATCGTAAAAAGTTTACTTCTACAGTATAAATCATCATTTTTTGGAAAATATGCATGGAAATTCAGTTTAAAAAGAACAGATAACTTCCTTCCAATGTCAATTAAACTCAACATCGTGTAACTTTTTTGTCCTATTCGCTACGGCTGTTAAAGTTCTTCTGTGAAAATCCTGATATACCACGCCGTAAAACATTTCAAAACTTACACCACCACCACCAGGAAGTTCTGAAATATCAGTCCTCTCAACAAAATGGCTGCCATCTTTGCGACGCATGCAGAATTTCAGCTCTGTTAAAACCTTTTTCTATTTGTTTATTATGCAATATTTTTTTTTTCTTGCAAAATTTATTTGACTCACGAGGTAATATTTACATGTAAATGTACTGATTGTCACGATTCAAGTATTTTTCAAGTGTTTTTTGGTGAATTTACCAGCTTATAAAACGGCCTTAATTGCATGGGATTTATAGCCTTATGGCCTAACGTTAGACCTATTGTTAGTTTCACTGTTTACTGCTGCACATTCGCGGTGCATTTTACAAGTTAGATTTCAGCGAAATTAAAGTGCATAATATCTCCATTCATTGGTGATTACTGCGCATTTGTGATTGGCACATTTAAAAAGGATTATGCTAATCGGGTTTACAGTTTGTAAAAAGTCATTGATTGGAATTTTGCCAGCCCAATGTGTGTGTGATTTAAATTATGAATATTGATTTTCAACGGCAAGCACTATGATGTATCAAACCCGATTACACGCAATGAAGTATTTAGTAAACGTTTACAAGATTTGCAAGCGTGTGGTGTGTACACGCTAAACGGTCACAGCTCTAAGTAAATCCATCTTATATTAAAGAGGACTTCAAAAGAAAGTTTAAAGATTGTTTTAGTTATACTTTGTTATAATGATTGCCACTTGGAAGTGTATTTGTTGGATACTATTAGGCCTAGATGCTTATATTGAATAATTGTGATTCATTAATTGTGATAATTAATCACTTGCTTAGAATGGCTAATACATTAGCAATAATTTAGTTAAAATCATGTCTTGTCGCAAGGATGTATTTTGCTGTTGGTATGTCTGTAATATGATTTCTATTTGACATAAAAGCAAACATTGTTAATAAAATTTGCATCATATTGATGCTGGGGCTTCTATTTAAGCCTTACTTAAAAAACAGTTTTCACATATTTAAACGATATTAAAGCTCCCATACGCAGTGGGGCAACTATAGTACTGGGGGCCTGTAGAGATTTTGGACTCGGCAGCGATGTCAGATCCACAGTGACAAAAGGAGGGGAAGGGGATTTCCCCTGGCCCAAGAGTAAGGGGCAGAAAGTGCCCTTTTTAAATCTGAAATTGTGTGGATGGGAGCAGGTGCCCTTTTGATAGTTGTGGGTGGACTGGTCTGGATCCTGGATGTGCCATTTTGAAACTTTTTTGAAGTTATTATAGGTCATTCTTGAAGCCTGAAAACAAATAGATATCCACTCACTCACAAATACTACATAATACATACAGGTTGTCACATAAATTTAATATTCATTTGACATAATTAAAGCATATCATTTAATCAGGGGCACCGACACCGAGGGCTGTGGTGGGATGAGGTATGTCCCTAATAATTTTCTATGCAGCAATTTTCAGAAGAATCTTTTTACTTGTTCGCCTGATGGGTAATTATCAATATTGGTCCTAGCTCCCCAATCTTTGAACCCATAGGCAGAATTTACTTACTGAAAGTGTGGGAAAGTCAAAAGTGACAGCAAAAACTGTCAAGAGTGTCCCTTTTTTAAATAAAAAGTGCCCCACAATTACTATCAAAAAACGCACATGAACTTGATTTTCTGCTCTCTCCGTTTCCCAGAGTTCCTCCCGACACCTTCTATCCCATAACAAAGATATTGCAATGTCATTGTTCAGAGGTAGAACTAAATCGATTTTGCCCAGGGCCTGTAAGGTTTATCCACCCTTTCGGGCATTCCAACACCTTTTGTTGCACCACTGCTAATCTAACTTGTATTCCTTTCTAACAACCTAAGCCTACCCAATGTAACTCCCTCCAACAAAAAGAGTCTTATACCCACCCCAAAACATACATTGAACTACTATGTTCTAGCATCACAACGATATTAAAGCTCCCTCTTGCATTTCCCAAAAATAAACACCAAACATGTATTTCTTTCCTTACATGACAACCCCAGCCTATTCAAATTAACAACCACCAACATAAAACAGGCTAGTAACCAAAAAATAAGTTGAGCTACTACATCATTGATGTTCTAATTTGTCTTTCTTGACGTACATACCAATAAAAAGCATGCAAGGGTAATCTACACTCATCTTAGTCTTTTCACTGTACGCTGCCAGACATTCACGGTACGCTGCCAGACATTTAAAATGCGCCCGTGCAATCGATCGTACACATTCGTAAAGATGCATTATTTATGTGCGTGACACTGCGTGTTATCATTTTAAACGTACGCGAAACAAAATGAGTCAGAATTTTATTTTCTTTACCAATTTTCAACATATTCTCAAGCAAACTTAAGTTTTCATTTTCAGGTGATATTGTATAAATATTGAAATTAGGGTGTATGAATTTTATGTACTATGTGTTGGTGTTTATTAAATACTGAAATTCAAGTTTCCCCAAATTTTAGGGTAACTTTTTTTAAACACATGTTAAATCCCCATGACTTTTGCTTCAGGGTGCGTTATTATTTTTTCCAATGGGCATATTTCCTATACATAAAATCAGCAAACTTTGTGAAGTGAAGCTGATGAAGGTATAGTTACTGTACTAATGTAGCCTGCCTTTTAGTTGCCACTGCCTTTGGGTCGCCACCCATCTGCTTTGATCAATCTGTTTCTTTCGCGCATGCCCTGCTCTCTATTAATGATTATTTGGATCAGGTGACATGTATGTAACCTACCATCAGGTGACTTCATCCACATGAGTAGATGACTGATTAAAATTCTATCATGACGTTACAGACCGCAAAATTTGATTCCCAACTCACTATCTGACTTAAGTTGTTTACGTCATAATTATGAAATTAAAGGGTGCCCTTACACAATTGTCATTTTTGGTAAATTTGTTTATCCAAAGAACTTTGCTATGATGCCAAATAGTGATAAATACTTTTGCAGTCTGTAATGGGGGTGGCAAAGCTAGGTCAGATGACCTCCTACAAAGTGTTGACCTAACAGCAGTATGGTGAAATGCATTCTACATGTTAAGAGAAAAGAGTTATGTGAGTTCAAACACTGGGGAAATGTTAAAGAGACAGGAGGTCATGAATTAAAGAAAAGAGATATCTTCATAAGTTAAAAGAGTATGGGAAATTGATTTAGGAGGTGCCATAGGTTAAAGGGGTAGGGTTCTTAGTTTAGGGTAGGGTTCATAGTTTAAAGGGATAGGGTTCATAGTTTAAAGGGGTATGGTTTCACAGATTAAAGGGTAGCATATCATAGGTTAAGGGGGTAGTGTTTTATAAATTAAAGGGGTAGTGTCATTATTCCGAAAATAAATTAACATCGTTGATTATTTTTTCTAAATTTTGGACTGTTTTTAATTGACAATGGATATCAATAACTTTGTTTTTATTTTAAAGGACATTGAAGACCTTCTGATATAAACATGCACATTTCATCACTTACTGTACCCCTGCTCACATTGGAATAAGATGTAGTGGCGACTTTAAGGGACTGTTGACCTGAAGTCACCTGGTAGATTTTCTGAAGTTTAAATGCATGTTAGACCTACCTTTAAGGTTTCCAATACAGTAAATATAGTTATTGACTTATTTTTTTGTGTGAAGAGTTACAAAATTTGTAAGTGGAATTATTTCAGGCCAATATTTTTGCAAACCTATCATGGAAGTGGCGACTTAAAAGGCAGGCTATGTTGTGTACTTGTCAATAGTGTCACTCACCCCTATACCCCTGGACAATGTGAGTCATTGCACCAAAGTGGGTGGACAAAACATGTACATTGATGCACCCTCAGTTACTTAGGTGACTTAACATTTTTTGTGAAATGACTTACCCCAAATAAATCACCTCTGTACTAAGTCAATGGGTCTAAAGTTAATTGATCCACCCCAGAGTCACTCTGGTGACTGACAATTTAATACAATGACGTTCATGTGAGTCACTATTTCATATGTCAATGACTCACCTTTGACTGTCATTGCCGGGGTAGTAGGGGTGAATCATACAACTGACAAGTGCATTAGGCCTAAGGTTAGGCTCAAGCACTATAAGCTCCAAGCTCTACTTAATCTCTTACATTTACAGAGTCTTTACAGTTACACATTCTAACAAATTGTATATTCAACCTAAGGCTAAGAGATCCCGTGACGATTTTTGTTTTGTAACGGAATTTAGAAAAATCCGATCCAGCAGGGTTTCATTTAAGATGTGGCCAAATCCGGTTCTGACAGGATCAAAAATTTGGATCAAGTGCAACCCTTAAATCATAATAAATACATTAAACTTTGTATTGTTACACCAGAAGCATTGGCGTTAAGAAAAAGGTTTTTAATTCTCTGGCGTAATCTTTGGCATGGAGAATACATAACTTTTACTCCACACCAAGTTTAATCTTGTTCAATATATTGACTAACCTAAGTTACTGTCCTTAAACTTTCAACTGTTAAGTTAGGCCTAACATTAGGGTAGTTATTTATCATATACCCCGTTCCAGGTCTTTCACTTCCCCACTGATCGTGTTTTTTTTCTTATTGGCTGATGTTTACTGATTGGTGTTGTTGGACTTATGGCCTGACATACACAAAACAAATGTCAGTGTCACTTTCAGTGATAACATACGTGTAGGCCTACGTGGGTTGTGACAATAACTAACGTTAGGGCAAGTTATGCCACCAATAGCGAATGTGCAACTGTCCGGATAGCTGTGTTAAGATGAGCTTGTTTTTAGAGCACAAAGTTCTACATACTTGCCTTGCACAATTGTAACGTAAGGCCTAATGTTAGGCCTGGGGGAAAATTACTAACTGTTAGTGTTAGGCCTAGGGCCTATAACGGTAAATTGCTTATGGCCTAACATTAGGGCCTAGGCCTAGTTTAATGAAGTATGTTTAACTTTAGGCCTAATGTTAGACCCTAACGTCATGTGTTTCATAGAATAGATTATCATTCTTCATTATGTTTTTTTTTATATTCTTGGACTAAAATTTCATTTTTAAAACAAAAATTTAACAGTACAGAATAGGCCTAGACCTAGGCCTACTTTCAATTACAAAACATTCATAAAATCATTCAAATTTCTTTAAATTTTCAGGTATTTTAATAACGGAATAAAGTTGTATTGGGCTACAGTACAAGAATCACATTTTGCCACACTTATATATAACGTAACTCAGCAGCTCTAGCCTACTACAGTTCTAGTACTAGGCTATAGGCCCTATTACTAACGTTAGGATTTTACCGACAAGAAGTTAAGTTAACGTTACGTTATATACTACTGCATAGCCCAGAGCCTATACCCTAACGTTGGGGACTCAACGTTAGGCCTAGTATAGTTGAACTTGGGTTTTCATATTACACGAAACTAACGTTAGACTACTCCTGTAGAAATTCTCAAATATCCAAACTGACAGCTGTTTAGGTCATCATTCATTAAACAAATAAATAACAACAAACATAATATTTTCGAAAGAAAAAATGACCTTGACGTAGGCCTACCTCGAGCTGGTGCTTGGTGCCTTACAACGTTACGCGTTACTTGCAATTAAGCGCTCAATTCAAGCGCAAGCCACGCGTACGTACGTACACAGTCTGAAAAAAGACTAGGCCAGGGCTGCCAGATGCAGAGCTTCACGGCCAAAACTAACCCATGGATTACGGCCAAAATTCGACAAAATCATGCATGAAAATAACACGTTGAAAAAATATTTTACTGCGCCGCACCCTGTCTTATTGATGGTTTGGGGGGTCTGTAAATTATAGTTCATTAATACATTCTTACTTTCAATAGTGCTTTGTTTTTATTTTTTTAAAGAACTAACGTAAAACGTCGATCATATGGTTTTTACACAAGTTACAACGTTAATGCTTCAACAAAGGCTGAAATTAATAAGTATGACTTCAAACTATCAATAGTATCATAGAGAGCATTGAGGTTTTTATGGACAGCCTTTCTAAAGCTTTTATAGGTAGTCCAGTCATTGGCTTGTTGATTAGTCTTAGCTTTTTTAAACAGTTTATGTTTTCCTGCAGAGACGGCGTTGGACATGGGTAAACCAGGGCAGATTTAGTTTAGTTGAGGTGAATTTGTGAGGCGTGTTTTTATCAATAATCAATTTAATTTCTTGTTCAAAGAAATTCCATTTTATCAACATCAATGGAGAATTAAATTGAGTATAATATTGCAGTTTAAATTTGGTCAGGTCTTCTTTTTATTCGTTTTATGTTAGCTTTTCTTTAAATAGATTTTACGTTTAGGTAACTTTTTACGAGGAGGGAGATATTTAGGGTCAATTCAACAATATCATGGTCACTTATACCGGGAATGACATTAGCTGAGGTAACAGCTGGTGAATTGTAGTAAAAACAAGATCAAGGATGTTGTTATCTCTGGTGGGTGACTGCACCATTTGAGTGAGATTGAATGAATTAGTCACTTCAAGAAGAATTTTGGCTGCTTCGGAGGAAGCGTTAGTTCCTGAAATAATGTTTTGACTCCAGTCAATATTAGGTTGGTTGAAATCACCAGCAAGAATAACATTGTTTTTGTCAGCATTTTTACCAAGCTTCATTAAAACATTCTTACTTTCAATACAAAAAAGATTAAGAAGTAACTCTGCAGGTGTGTCTGATCTACTAAATAAAGTAAACTCCAGTGACGAATTGTTTTCACAGAAGAAAACACCTCCCAAATTCCTGTAACTAAACCACTTACCAACAGCAAAATAAACCAACTATAATTACCCCCAGAAGGTGTACAGCATATTCTAACTGATCTCTTTCAAACCTCTGTCGATAATGGTACTATCCCTAACAAGTGGGAAGCAAAAGCGTTTTAGCTAATTATAACCAGGGTCAGTAAAAACTAAAGCAATCCACGAATTGTCAACAGCATTTTGTGTGATTTTGATGGATTGTGCTGCCCATGCGAGCTCGAGTTCAGATGTTGATGTAATCAGGGATATGTTACATATCCCTGATTTTGATGAATTGTGCTGCCCATGCGAGCTCTACAGGCGGATGTTGATGTTAGGGACAGAATCACAACACAGAATCACAACAAGCATCTTTAGCATCTTTGTGGAGGCTATGTTAAACTGACTGGCAAAGATAATACAGGAAGACCACCACGTGTGACTTCAAGCAAAGAGTGTGAAAGCTCTTTGCTTCAAGACATAAACAAACTGATTATGTTACATCTTTCTTTTTCCAAATAAAAAAAAACAATGGATTAAAAATATATCAATGATGAGAAATCACATTATTGTGTTACTGTAAACTGCTAAGTCAGCAAAAGGTGATGAAAGTTCAATGTTCATGCAACAGTTGGCACTTTCCACAGTTTGTCTTGAATAAAAGCTATTGTTCAAAAGATGATGACACTGAAATAAAGAAGTCTCCATGATAATACCATAACAAACTGGTCACTACAGATAATTAATTTATAAAACCAAAATATCCTAAGTAATTTAATCTTTCAACCAGCCTAGTTGTTTGGGTTCTCTGTGACTTCTTCCAGGAGTTGCCATTTAGTCCATTTAGTCTAAATGGCAACTCCCTGGTATGAGTGTGTATGAAGTGTACATTACATTAAAGGATTAGTTCAGTGGTCAAGCAAGCTTATCTTATGTTAAAGAGGACTTCAAAAGAAACAAAATGGTGCAGAAAGCATTCAAACATTTTATTCCGTTATGGAGATATACAAGTTTAAAGTTTGGTACCATTTGTGTAGAAACGACTGAAATCAGACTAGGTTCCTCAAAATCTTGTATTTTGTTTATTTAATTTTTGCACTATTTAAATTATTTTTCCTTAAACTTTTTCCAGGTGTTATATTATAAATATCCTTCTCAGAGTTTTACTCTTTCCAAAATCTTCATGTATTTATAAAGCTTTTGAGGAATCTGAGGCTATGACATCACGACTAGTCTGATTTCAGTCGTTTCTATACAAATGATACCAAAGTTTAACCTTCAATATCTTCTTAACGGAATAAGATTGTTGAATGCTTTCTTCACCATTTTGTTTCTTTTGAAGTCCTCTTTCATAAAAGATGGACATGTTTGACCACTGAACTAATCCTTTAATGTCATATGTGGTACCAAGGTTACACCTCCTGGTGGTACGCAGATGATCGATGGTCCAAAGATGTGGTATATTATTCCCGGGGATGATGACATACATATTAATGGGTGGGTGGGGTTTAATGTAAGAAACAAAAAAATGTGCATATTTTAATAACCGCTTGTCCGTTTTTTACATTTGAATAATGATGTTGCTAGCTAGTATCCACATGCTCATGGTATAAAAACTTTGAATCTTAATAATAATCGCAGTGGTTGGTTCTTAATTTAGTTTTGCCAAATAGAGCTTGTAACACAAAATTTGTAGGATGACACATTTGTATTTACGTCATATGTGGTAGGCCTACACAGCTATATGGTCGGCAGATGTTTCTGATAATTTTGGTGATGATATCTTAGATATTAATGAGTGGGCCAGGCTAATGAAATATCTTGCAACTCATATTTCAACAACCATTCATTTGTCGTTTTGTTTCATATAGTAATGTTGTTAGCTAGTGGTCACATACTCATGACTCATGGTATAAAAACGTTGTATCTCTGTATCCCTCAGTATAAGTTTAACTAAAGAACTTTCACTGAAATCATCGTACAAATATGATGCAAACTGGCACTACATTAGTTGTTCTGCTCCTTAAAATTTCAAACAGTCAGACCTGACCTAATAAATAACCAGGTCGGGTCTGATTTTTCCTCTTTATTTTCTTTATTCTGAAAACCTTAGTTGTTGTGAAAGTTGGTGTTGAGTATCATATTAGCAATGGATGAAGTCCTTATTGTGTGGTTATTTTGATTAAGATAAAGTGGTCTCACTATTTGCTACAGTAAATTTGTGGTTATGATTTGCTGGAACAAATTTTTTAAAAGATGGACAAGTCATGAAAAACAGAAAATCACTTATACTGACATATGTCAGTGACATATACATGACATCGGGTCGAGTTTCGATGAACATCGGGAGAACTGGTAAGTGCAAGCAGCTTTGGATGAATTAAGCCAAGCTTCTATTGTAAAGTCAATGTTACGTTAGCCTAACACTCGGGTTGGTACAGTGCAAAACCTATGGCCTGCACTATGGCCTAATACATCGAACCATTGTAATATCAGTGTTTCATTACTCCTTTAAGGCGGTGTCAGATAAAGAGAGATTTTGATTAGCGTAGTAATTCTTAACTAATGTCTTGTTTTAAAACCAACAAAAATTAGGTTATTTGAACAATGGAAGGCTTATCTTCTGCTGGTTTTCGGATACCTTGAAGCTGTGTCATCTCATTTTAAATCAGTTTTCTGATTGGTTTAAGGTTAATCTCATTAGATACAGTGTTACAGTCACGACGTAAATTCTTCCGTTGGTTATTCATTGCGAATGCATTACACTGATTGGTTATTATTTTTATGTTTTTAAGTAGGCGTGTCTTCTACCAGCCCTAGAGCGCATTTTTGAATAGAGAGTTCGGATCGATTGGTAACATCAGAGAGCTAACAGAGTTGGATTTGAGAAGTTGATAGTAACGAAAGCAAGTTGTGCTTACTGAAGCATTATACGTGAATAATATTTTGTGAACTCCACTAGCTTTGCTGATTACTGAAGATAATCAAGAGATTAAGAAAATAAATCTTACTATACGAACCGTTTTACCAATGTTTATCAAGAGTATTCTTTAATCTAAAGTGATAATGTTGACTCGTTAATATACCGCTTGCGCGAATAAACTATATAATTTTGTAAAATTGCTATAAGTGGTTAAAAATTTGTTGGGTTAAGAATTCTTCTTTTTCTTTGATGCCTGAAACCCCAAATTCGACATTATCACGCCGAGGAAAAACTGGAACTCGCGGAAATAATGTTTGTTTTTTTTAATCTATTAAAAAAATTTTTTATTGAGTGAGCAACAGTAGGCCTATATTTTAGTGCTCCAACGGTTGTATTGGCGCTGTTTAGTGGCGACATCCTGTCAGCAAAACTCAGCTTTTAAATAACATTTTTACTATGGATATTTGTCGTTTTATTAATTTTGGTGGTAGATGTGGTTGTGTGCTCAAATTGGTGACTATTGTGCTTTTTACTCTTCCTGGAGCTTTTTC
>JAIGNY010002337.1:377500-507500 GCA_020152595.1 Chiridota heheva
AATTATGTACTAATTTGTACAATTGTTGTGCCACTTTAAATTCCGAAAGTGCAAGGCCTATACCAATCATATGTTTGTATGACATGGTACATGAACTTGTATCCCGTAAACTCTAAGGTCAAAAGTTCAAAGATCAAAAGTTACAGACAACCCTTTTACCCCCTCTCTCCCATAGTTATTATTATTAGCTATTTCCACCACTATGCTGTATGTTTAAGGTGATGAGATCAGAAACTCCATGGATTGCTTTCTTGTTGAAATTTTAGAGGAGCTGGAACTGGGAATGTCAACACTGATCCAAATTTGAACATCCAAGCTCACTGAACTGCCTTGGTGCCATTTATGTTTTGTCCTTTGATTGTATCTTGAAGGAATTTCTTTCTTTGTGGGTGGAGGGGTAAAAAAAAAAAAAACATGTGCATAACTTGACACCCCAAACTCCACAACAGACATGATAGAAAAACAAACCGGAGAATTTCCGCCATTTTGCTCTCCATATCTTTCTTTTGACTGAATTATATTCAGAATATACTCACCCCAGGAGATTTTAATTACAGTAATTCAATCAGATGACCTATGAAATACTTTGAAGGATCGCCCCACTCCTCCCCTTTCTTTTTCTGCTAAGAGAAATTTCGTGAAATATTAAGAACTGTAACAGCTGTAATTCACTTAAACATTTTTCTTTTTTTTTACATTTTGTGTTCACTTAAAGCCCCTTATTCATTTTTTTATTTACTTCTTTGCTTTCTGCAGATTTTTCAGTCAGAATTCTGAAAAATTGTAGATCATAATACTGAAAATAATTAATCATGTCCTGTTTGAATTTTCCAATAACTGTACCGCAGCAAAGTTGAAAAATGTGTTACACTTCAGAAGTCCATAATATCTACAAATATATGAAACGTATAATTTTTTCAAAACGCAATGTTTAAATATTTGCAGGAGGAAATAACCATCTTTAGGAGGAATGGTCCATTAATTATTTATAGGTTTTGCACAAAGTCCTCCCAAGCATATAATTTATATTTAAATTTAGGCTTAGCCAAGGACTAATCTGACTTGCTTTACTGAACAGCAGTTATGTGGCTTGAGCCCAAGATAAATGACCTATTGTGTACAGTGTAATAGTATCTACCTACTGTGGTGTAGCGGTTATCATACCTGTCTACAGACCACGAGGCCCTAGGTTCAAGCCTTGGCTTGGGTAGACACGCCAGTGTACCGCAACTGGTTATCAAAGGCCGTGGACATTGACTTGGTTGTCGATGTTATGTCTGTCCGTACGTCGTACCTGTGTTCTCGTCCGGGTCGTATTGAGCGCTTCGTGATAGCATTTGTACTATCATAACCGAATACGCAGGCGACAACCCCGTCATTGTAATTGTGTGTTCATCTCTCTCTCTCTCTCTCTCTCTCTCTCTCTCTCTCTCTCTCTCTCTCTCTCTCTCTCTCTCTCTCTCTCTCTCTCTCTCTCTCTCTCTCTCTCATGTACAATATGAACTTGACATATCAGTTTTAAAATGTGTTGTTTTACTATGTAATTGGTTGTCCATGAATTAAAAGGATATCCACGAGAGTGGGTTGAGTGCCGGGCAAATGTTAAGGATTGGTGGGAAATTGCCCCAGCCAAGTGCCATTGTCTGCAGGGTGTGTCTGGAAGCATATGCATGCATAACCGATATCTGGACACCCCGAGCTCCATTAGGCTACAGTGTGAGAAAGAAAACAAACTCTGTCCACTCTACAAGATTGTAACAAGAAATACCTAAAGTCCCAAGTGAGCAGGGGCGTAAATATAGGTTTTTTTGGAGTCACCCCCGAAACATTTTGTCCCATGTTGGGGTGTCCCCCCCCTCCCTTCTTCCATTTTTGAGAGTCGGTTACTCTGGAAAAAGTGTGTAAAACTTACGGTTTAGAATACGAAATAACACAGTTTGAAGCCAAGTTGTCAATTGATCAACCGATTTTGATTATTAATCATGTTATATATATATAGCCTACAAACAATGCGTATCGCACTCATAAACGTGCGTGCTGTCGTTCTTAAAACCGAAATGGCTCATACCTGTATACAATGCTAAGATTAAGAACCGCGCAAATCGCTTTATTTTCCATTAAAACGTTGCTGCTAATCGAAAAATCTCCAACTATTTTCGGCAGTTAGGGCAATTTTTGTCCAAATTTGCAAAAATATCCCAATGATATTACCAAATTTCTCTTCAATGCTACAATTTTTATCTGAAAATTTCCCAATTTGACCTCCCAACCGTGGAAAGAGCACAAAACCGAGAAGAGATCCTCTCTGATATCAGTTTTCCATCGGAAATTTTCTTCATCTTCGGGCATTTTTCTTAGAAAATATTCTTTTTTTCTTCATTTTCTTGAATTGTTTTTGTCAATTTTCGGGAAATTTCTTTATTTTTGTAATGTATTTGACAATTTTTTGAAATTTCCAAAAATTTATAATAATCTTAACAGCTGTTCCTTCAGTTTTATAATTTCTTTTAATTTTATGTAACTGATGTTTAAAATTCACATCCAACCGAAAAAAAGCCTACATGCAACTGAAAAAGTGAAATCCTCCGCAAGATTTTTTTCAAATGGGATATACTTTGAGGCCGTCGGTTAATCTTATGTTACACTCCATCCCCTCCCCCCAATCAAACGCTAATTTTTCCCAAACAGGATAGCAATTGTATCCATTTGAGTTAAGCTAGGGTTAGGATCAAGAATGGATGCCAATCAGACAAGAGAAAATATGTACTATTGCTATCCTGTTTGGGAAAAAAATCGCCCAAGTTATCAAGAAAATCAGTTCTTAATTGATGTTTTTTGAAATTGTTCAGACAGGGCACGAGCGTAACCGCGCAAATTTTAATTTCAAGCAGAGGTTTTTTTGTTTGTTTGTTATCTTTCTAAAATGTTGGACCAATCGGAAAATATTACATTCTGATTTTGATACATTGGGAATTAGGATCATAATTCTAAAAAACACAATTTAAAAAGTCTCTGCCACACTTGAAGAAAATGTTTAACTAAACCACATGCATTCATAATTTAGCAGGTCAATAACGGTGTGCCAAAATTACCAATTTGATTAGGAATGAGATTCTTCTTACTTTGTTCATCGTATCGTTGTTTGTATTATATCCTCAATGTTGTTTGTATTATATCCTCAATGACATTAATCGACAACATATTTACAAATAAGCCGGAACTTCATTCCATAAATAGAGTCTTGATATCTGATATATCTGATCATTTTCCAATCTTCAGTGTTTTAAAAATACCATTTTCTCCTAAAAAAGTTTAAAACATTGTTCGTTTACGTAAATTTACCCCTATTCGGATTGATGAGTTCTGTTGTGAACTTTTCAGGGAAAATTGGTCCGAGGTTTATCATGCAACTAATGCAAATACAGCATATAATAAGTTTGTTTCAATTTTTCTTAAACACTATGATAATTTCTTTCCCGTTTGTTCTTCAGTTATGAAATGTAATAAACAAAAAAGTTGGATAACAAATGGTATAATCAAATCTTGTAAAATTAAGAATCAGCTTTTTAAGAGGTACAAAAGAAACCCCTCTGCCCAGAACCGTAATGAACATAAAGTGTTTTGCAATAAACTCACCTCAGTTATACGTGTTGCCAAGAAAATGTATTTTGCTCATAGTTTTGCTAATTGTGCTGGTAATATAAAAAGTACCTGGTCTGTAATTAATAAGTACTGTAGGGGAGGGAATGAAACAAGCAAATGCCTAAATAACCTAACTCTCAATGAAAAAACATATATTTCCCCTAAGGAGATATGTGATGCTTTTAATGATTATTTTATTTCAATTGGTTCAAAATTAGCAGGTGAAACCCCACCGTCTAATGAACATAAGTTTGAGGAGTTCTTGCCCCCATCCAATCCTTCCACTTTTTTTCTTCATCCTACAAATGATGCTGAAGTGCTTAAATTAATTAATGGTCTTAAATCTGCTGCTCCTGGTTTTGACGATATTTCCCCAAGTGTTGTAAAAAAATGTTCATTTATTATTTGTAAACCATTGTCGTATATTGTTAATCTTTCATTGTCAACAGCTTTTATGCCTGATAATCTCAAAGTAGCTAAGGTTATTCCTATTTTTAAAAGTGGTGATAAGGAGCAAATCACAAATTATAGACCTATTTCGATTTTACCATGCTTCTCCAAAATATTTGAAAGAATTGTTTTTGATAGGCTCATCAGTTTTCTGTTTTCTCACAAAATTATTTATAAATTCCAGTTTGGTTTCCTTCCTGGCAGGTCGACTGCTCATGCTCTGTTGCATCTCATTGATAAAATCACCCAAGCTTTTGAGAGAAAAGAAGTTGCCCATTGTAGTTTTTTAGACCTGTCAAAAGCTTTTGACACCCTGGATCACTCTATTCTTTTGCATAAATTATCAACTTACGGTATTCGTGGCATGCCACTTGATTGGCTTCGTAACTATTTAAAACTTCGTCAGCAATTTGTATCCTTAATTCTTGTACTCAATCTAATTCCAAGTTTATTTCTTGTGGAGTGCCACAAGGCTCAATTCTTGATCCTTTGTTATTTGTAATATATATAAATGATATGCATCGAATTAGCTCTGTTCTTTCACCTTCACTTTATGCGGATGACACGACTCTTTTTTACTCCCATCGTTCTCCTCATACAGTAATTGACAAAGCGGTTTCAGGTTTGAATAAGTATGCATCTTGGTTTAATGTAAATAAGTTATCTCTTAATGTAAAGAAGACTACTTCAGTTTGTTTCACTCCTACTCGTCGTGACTGGTCCCTTTACCCCAAACTCTCCATTGGTAATGTAAATTTTAATCATTCCCCCTCCTCAACATTTCTAGGTGTATTAGTGGATTGCAATCTAAATTGGCAACTTCACATAGATTGTATCTGTAATAAATTAGCAAAAGGTACTGGTATATTAAATAGATTAAGAACACATTTTCCTGAACATATACTTAAGATGCTATATAATACTTTGATTTTGCCGTAGAAATCATATTGTAATGTTGCCTGGGGTGGTGCTTATCCTTCTCACATACAAAAGCTTTTCTTTTGCAAAAACGTGCCATTCAATTGTCACTGGTAGTCCTTTTAATGCCCATACCGCCCCGATCTTCTTTAAATTGAGAACTCTTAATATATTTGACCTCCATAAATACCAACTTGCTATAACCATGTATCAATATAAGAATAACAATTTACCCAATGCTTTTGACCATTTTTTCTCGCAAAACTTTTACAAAACCAGAGGTCATAATGATTACCGTATTCCGAAATTTAGGCTTACACTATCCCAACATTGTTTAAGATATACGGGTGTAAAAGTCTGGAATGACATACCGCAAGATATTAAAAACGTAAATAATGTCAAAACATTTAAGTCTCATCTTAAGAATTACTTTTTAAGCTTATATGATTCTATCTAATTCTGAATTGTTTTTTTTTTTTTTCACTTTTTTCTTAAGATACCCCGTTTAATAATGTTGACTATTGATATATGATTTCTTTTCTTTTTTTCATCTTAAGTTTGTGTCGTAACATATTTGTTAATTATGTTTTCATGGGGGTTTCTGCCTCGATAAGCCTTTCTGGCTTGAGCAGATAACCCCCTCACTATTCCTTGCAAATTGTCACAATTGTATGTAAAGCTCAATTATTATTTTCTTAACCTGTATGTTGTTGTATTTGCAAGAGAGTGAAAATAAAGTTACAATCAAAGTTACAATCAATCAATCCTCTTTCATTATCATTCAACTGTTCAATGCTTGACTCAGTGGCGTATCCAGAGGGCCGGGGGAGGGACAAGTGGATAGCCCGCCCCAAATATTTTAATCCATCGGTTGAGATTTGTACATGACTTGTCATGGGTACATCTTGTAGCTTCACTTTCACTACTTTCCCCCTTTCGCATATGCTGGAAGTAAATGAGCCAGTTCATGGTTACAAACGCGCATGTCCAGAACTGATCGTGGTGTCAGATCAAGTGATGATAACAATCAGCGCCGTACGGTCCGATCATATGTAAACCAAAGCTTTCCCTGTGTTAATTCTACCACACGATGGCTTTGTGAGGACATAGAGATGGATGCCATATTGGACATAGAGATGGATGCCATGCGGGACATAGGGATGGATGCCATGTGGAACATAGGAATATGGGACATAGTGAGGGTTGCCATGTGGGACGGAGAGAGGGATTCCATGTGGGCATATGGAGGAATGACATGTGGCACATTGGTAGAAGTGCCATATGGGACATAAAGATGGATGTCATATGGGGGACATAGCGATGGATGCCATATGGGCACAGGGAAGGATGCCGTGTGGTAAATAGGGTGTGATGGCATATGGGACATCTGAGTGAAATGCCATTTGGTATATCTTTAAGATGAGATGCCATGTGGGACATAGAGATGGATGTCATGTGGAACATAGGAGGGTGAGACATGGAGAGGGATGACATGTGCGACAAGGGAAGGATTCCATGTGGGCATAAGGAGGAATGACATGTGGCACATGGGTGGTTGGGGATGTCATGTGGGACATAGAGATGGATGTCATTTTGGACAGGGGTGGGATGTCAGATGGGGCATGGGTGGGGTGGATAGTGGGATGTTTTTATCATTGGACTTGTGATATGTGTGTCAATTTGAATCAGTATGCGAGCCATGACGTATTCATCGTTTTAGTTTAATTTACTTTTGTTATATACATGTGGCATCCCACCCTATGTCCCATATGCCATCCCTTCTTATGTCACACATAGCGTCCCTCCTACGTCCCACATGTCATCCCTCCATATGTCCCTAAATGTCGCTCTTTCCTATCTCTAGCATGGCATCTGGTTCTCCTAGATGCTCCATATGGCATCCATATATATGTCCCACATGATATCTCACCCTTTGTTACACATGGCGTCCCTCGCTATGTGCCACATGGCATCCTCCCTATGACCCACATGGCATATGCGTATATCCTACATGGCTTCCATCCATATGTCTCAAATAGTATCCCCACCCTATGTTCATATCTATGTCCCACATAGAATCTCACCCTAATGTATGTCCCACATGGCATCCCAACCTTGTTCCACATGGCATCCGACCCAGTTGTCCCACATGGCATTCCACACGATGTTCTTAATGGAAGGAACATCCATTTCAAAGCACAGGCTCATACATGTAAGGGCACCTAATCCACTCAAATATTAAATAGAAACAATTGGGAAGTAATGGTGTAATTCAATGCGTATCAGTGATGCTTATGGCAAGACATTCTCAATTGACCGCTTGACCTGCATTACGCAATACATATTATTCGTTACCATGAACAGGCTTATTCATGGACACTCTTCATATTTCCAACTGCATGTCTGACCTGACCACCCACGTATGTGCCATTTTCCTTCACAATTGTAATTGTAAGCGTTTTGCTGTCCACCATGACCCATAGATAAAAATGCATTGTATATTCTAATATAGATTATCAATCAATTTATATATACATTTTTCTTCCGGTACATTGGCGTATCTACTGAAGATGTGTAGGCAAAGAAGATTTTCTCTGATTTCGAGAGGTTTTTCAACGTTAGAGCCTGCCACCAATTTTCCAAATTGCAGTTCAGCAAGTTCGACCCATACTTTCAAGACTGAGCGTATACAGTACTAAACGTTGGGATGACAATCAAGAAATTTAGAGGTGATTGAATATGGGATCATTTGGGATGTTCAATTAGTAAAATTAATCAAAAACAAAGATATTAATATCTGATATGTTCTTTTCTAATGCATTTTTTTTTTTGGGGAACATCCTTTAAAATATTTCATAGGTCATTTCTATCATCTGATAGAATTACTTTAATTAAAATCTCCTGGGGTGAGTATATTCTAAATAGCATGCAGTCAAAAGAAAGATATGGAGAGCAAAATGGCGGAAATTCTCCGGTTTGTGTTTCTCTGTCATGTCTGTTGTGTCATGTCTGTTGTGAAGTTTGGGTTGTCAATTTATGCTCATGCTTTCAGATGCGTGGCATTTTCAAAGCATATATACTGATACAAATTACACAGCCTATCCCTTGTATTCTTTTGAGCATAAGACATCAAAATGAATGTATTATTAACATAAAGTTTTGAGACAATCGATGTATTCATACAGTAATTTTGACGACAATTGCATGTTTATGATTTTGGCGTTTTCCTCTTTTTTTTTTCAATTCCTATGTTCTTTACAAGTAATAATCGGTAGTCTGGCAACGAGCACGTCATACAGTCATAAACCTTTACAGATTTTATGGGTATATGCATGCACTAAAATTTTAACTTCAACCTTTCCCTCGATCTCAAATTTTAATGTCTCGTTTCATCTCTGGCGCAAAAATTGAGCAACAAGTCTTTTTTTACATCTGAAGCAATTACTGCATATCGATTCTTCCTCAAGACGTTCAGAAAATTCTCTTTTAAAGCTTCCCGGGGTTAAAAGCCTGCAATTCTTTGCATTTTTGTCCAGTTTTGATGGAAATTTTGAATTGATTTAATCAAAATTTGATAATGCAGTTTCTTCGAATTAATCAAACCCAAGGCGTACATCCTTATTAGCTTATGTGTAAACATTACCAGAAGTGAAAGGATCTAATTTTATAGAGGCCTATCCGATTTTATAAGTCTTTCAACATGATGGGTAAAGTAACATAATGGGTAAAGTGGGGGAACAATTATCCAAAGATTTGTTAATCAATATCATTTTATTGTATTGAAGAATACATATGTATTACCTGACTGCCTGATTACATGTGTAATGAAAAGTACTGGGGGTATGTTTCGCACCCAATTACTGAAATCTCTTACGGCCGCATCCATACATAAGCTGATGATTATGGGGCTAAAGAGGGACCAATATACTGACCCCTTCTTACCTAGGGTATATGCAGTTTGACCTCGTAAAACTTATTTTTCTTTTTCGAATTTTTAAAGAAATGTTTTCCTTCTCATTTTGGAGAAAAAATTGGACTCAAATGCTAGATTCACGAAGCCAAGCTTAGCGTTTTTGAGAACTATAATTAAACTTTAATCAACACAATTATTTTATAAATGATTATAAATAGATGTTTTCATTTTATATGTGAAGAATAGCTTTGTTGATAATTATTTTTTATTGGCATTCAATTGAAAAAAAAAGCTGGGGACAGCTCCCACCCTGCCCTGCATATTTCTTATAAAATCTAAGGAATACTTGGTGATCTGTACCATATGCACTATGAATTGGATTTCTACGATACCATATTTTGACTATATTCGGACAACCTATTAAGAGGCTTTGGCTATCAAAATTTACAGTATACTGGACTATAGACAGGCCAGGTGGTGAAGGAAGGTGTGGGGTGGATAAGGAGGGGAAGGGGGGTAACCACTCCATGAAATTAGCAGTGGTGCCTGACAGGCTATGACTGAATTTTCTAACAAGGCGAGACACTGGACAAAGACGTCGAGAGACCATCTTGGGATGCTGTACATTATTCTATATCATGGTACGAAATTACACAAGAAACCTTTTACTTAAATTAGGCCTAAAGAACATAAGTATACAGTTAGCATGTTACTGGCGCAAATAAAGGCGTGGGGGCACGTGGGAAAATCAGCGTTCGGAGGGCCCATACCATACATATCGCAGTGTTATTGCTCGGTGCTCCCCCTCCAATATATATTTTTCCCATGGGGTTTCCCATCCTTCTCACCCTATTGTTGCGTCACTGTATACAGCGCATAGTATAGAACATATTTGACAGTGTGGGAGAGAGGAAGCTGACCATGTAGATAACGAACATAACCATTCCAAAATCGCTATTGCGAGTCCTCATACCTGGTGACCATGCGGCAACGTCCCCGTTCACAGTATCATTTCTCCCAGTCCCCTCCCCCGGACCAGCCTTATACTAAGCCCAACCTATTCGTATTCTTATTAAATAACCAAATTACATATCTATTTTCAGTAGATAACCACATTTGTACAGAAATCCAACCCCGAATCTGCACAGCGAATGTTCTATTCGCCACCCCGATACATGAGCTTTTAATATTTACGTCCTTTCTTTTGAATTGAAAGATGTTTCAAAAGACTGAAGGAAGGAAACATGTGATTCTGAAAAATCAATTGCATATTCATTTCTGCCTCTAAGTTCAGACTTTATTGCTGCAGACCAAACTTCAATCATTTTGTCATGGCTTTTAAAATTGATTTAAACGGCTTTTGTACATTTTCAAAACATTAAATTTCACGTGGTATATGTAACATTAGTTAGCGGAGTCACGAAAAGGCATTTTCGTGCATGTGGTATCACGCGACTTTTAGCTGTCATATTTTTAATATCCGCGGGGTTTTAGATGCATCTTTTGCGTTGATTCTGTATGATATAAATATAATATATTGCCCATGCATGGGACACAGTGTAAGTTTCTGCTGATCTCAGTGCACGCATGTGCGTATGACGCCGCCGTGACGGTGAGAACTAGACGGGTGTTTGTTATTTGAGAAATTTTCGGCAGTGTTTTTACTCTATCGAATTTTGTTTTCTTCTGAATTTAGATTTTTTTCTCTCTCGGAAATTAATCATATACATTCGAGTATAAATTGAGAGTCCCAAATTAAGGCTAAAAAGTTAATCCTCATATTCGATCATGTAAATTTCACAACTTCCAAAAATGAAACGAAATTGAATTATTTACGGGACTTTGACCACTGATGGCGATAGTGGAGGAGGTGGAAATTCCCATGAGAATGCATCCACCATACACTTGCCCCAATCAGGGGCGGATCTAGGAAAATCACAAGGAGGGGGTTTTGGTTATTATTGAAGTGATGAAACATGTTGAAACTTTTTCAGAGGAATAACACCCCTCCCCCTCACCTTCCTCACATTCTAGATCCGCCAATGACTTATTTTTGTGGCACTTATGTTATTTTAAAGTTGAATGTTATCAACATGTTTTCCTTATTCGTGCATGGTAACAAATGTTAATAATATATCTGCACAACTGTCTCCATACTTTTATTTCTATTACAAATCCCTGTTTCACTATATTATTAGTCCTTAATGTGCAACCATTTCAACGGATTACGTTTTTTTGACTTCCAGTTAATCCATTACATGCATGACGTCACTATTCCTTCCCATTAAATATTGCAAATGAAACAATACACTGAACAAATTTACACTATACTTGCAAGAAAATGTTTAAATGCCTTCCGGTTATTTGACTCAACTGAATATAAATTCAATTTCGGCTAGGGATGACCAGAATAATGTAATTTGTTCCATCAACAAATTCCGCCATATGACACAATTTGTTTGTGATATGATATTCATTCATCCGACAGGCTTTAATGAAAGGTCAATGTCCGAGCAGTGTTACATCTTCGTAAGATAGCATTCTGACATGTATTGTAAAGGGACGTTGGTGCTTGTAAGCTATAGCCAAGTCATATACGAAGCATACATTCAATTTGTCTTCATAAATAAAAAAAGACTTATACTTTTTTAGTAGGTGGAAGACAGAAACATCAATTTTTTTACAATATGTGTGACCAACCTTTTATCAAAAGCTGAAAACTATTATGGCATAACCTTTTTAACATAAAAACTAGGAGACAATTGTCCACCCATCCCTTAAATTACCCCACGTAGCCATATCTTGGCACTTTCAGATTTCAGATCTAGAGGTCCATTTTCCAGGGTGGATAAACCCTTTGATTTACAGATTGTTGACCTACCTTCAGGATCTGCATCTTCTCATCAAAAATCCTTAGCAGTTATGGACCATTATAACACCTAATGTTTGAAAACTGAATTTTAAGATTAAGTACAGCAACATTTCTGCTCAATATTTACGTTTTGTTGTTGTTGTTGTGTGTGTGTATGTGTGTGTTTTTTTTTGGGGGGGAGGGGGGGGGTTATGCTGGGTATAAACACCCTTACTACGTACTTGTTTCTGCCTATGATGCATTTTCTTCACATAATGTTTTCAACTGAAGGGTGCAGAAAAAGTGAAAAAGTTGCACATGCAGATTGGATGAATCTTGAAACAACTTCTCTATTTGACGTGTTTAACAGTTAACAAGTTAAAGGATTAGTATACAGTCTGACAGTGGTCAAGCAAGTTTTTCATATATGAAAGAGGACTTTAAAAAATGATAAAAAAGCATTCAAAAATCTTATTCCGTATATATTCAAGTTCTTAGCTCTGTCTTATCTGTGAAGAAATGACTGGTGTAGTAAGTCTTCTATGGACATGATGGAAGGTTGGCGACCTCATCCACACATTCTTAACAATTGTTAATGTTCAAATGTGTTTTACGGAAATTTGTTTTATTACTTTTCCACTATTTGGATGATATTTCTCAAACTTTCTTTAGGTGGTAAATTATGATTTCCCTTACTACTGTACTAGATTCTGTTTTACTACTTTACTAACATATCCAATGGTTTGTACGCCATAAAATTGCAGGACAAAATATGATAGAATACATCAAAACCTTAAAGAATCTTGGGGCTGTAACCTTACAACCAGGCTGATTTCAGTCGTTTCTACACAAATAATACCGATCTTTAAACTTCAATATCTCCTAAACTAAAAAGATTTGTGAATGCTTTCTTCAACAGTGTGTTTCAAGCCCTCATTCATATAAGATGGACTTGTTTGACCTATAAACTAAATTTTTAAAATATACATTTGGTGGTTACCAATGTTCATAGTAAATGAAAGAGAACGGAACAAAACTATGAAGAAAGTAATTGATATCATTATTCCGTTGGGTTTCAATATTCAAATGATACATTACCATCAGATTTGTGTAGGAAAGATCAGACTGAAACTATGTACTAAATGTAACATCACTATCTCACAAAATATTTATTTGAAATATTTGTGGAGAATTTTTGACTTATACAACCGCATATATATGACAAGATTTTCGGAGAGTTCCAAAGCAGATTCCAGTGATGTGTAATGGTATAGGCATATACTAGGCTGTACCATATACCTGCAAATTTTTTAAAGAGTATGTGTGCAAAACGTTCATAATCTTTTTATAAAACTCTTTAACAGTGTATAAGAGAATAAGGCTGTCAAGTTACTTTTTCAGTGGAGACTTTCTGCATAATCAGCTAGCGGTTTTAAATCTCAGGCTACAATATGCATATTTTATGCAAATTTTGTGATGTATTATATACAGCGCGACCTTGGTGTTTTCCGTCATTGTAAATCCTTTGTCTTTAAATGTCTATAAAATTCGTTGAAGTAAATTCTGAGCAAATTCTGACCAAAAGTGTTTGAGTCTTTATCATATCCCTATAACTAATTTACTAATCAAACCCTAGCAGGAATAAATCGTAGCATTTTCCAGCTACTTGTAGTGCTTAAGAGTTAGGACAGAAATGTAAAGAATTACATAAAGAATTTGAGCTGTTTGCCCAATCATACATCACAAATTTCGCATAAAAAACAAAACAAAACTGATCAAACGTTGACCAGCCTGAAAGGATTATTTCAGTGAACAAGCATGTCCATTTTATATGAAAGAAGACTTCAAAAGAAACAAAATAGTGAAGAAAGCATTCAAAAAAACTTATTCCGTTAGGGAGATATTCAAGTTTAAAGATATATCTGTATATGGAAGCCTATACAGATATTCGCCCAAGACGTTAAATTATAAAAGCAATAGTTTTTCAATCTTGTTAATAGCACGTATAGGTTTTATATTATGACTGATTAAACTTTTAGCGATCTGCAGTGAATGCATAATTTATGTTAAATTTGTGATGTATGACCAGGCGGGTAGCTGAAAAGCTTTATATAATTGTTTATAATTCCTTTCTAAATTTCAGCTCGGGAAAATAATAACAAAGTCTATTTCTGCTAGATGTTGGTTAAGGTATGGTCAACACTTAAAAACGTTTATTAGGTTCAAAATCCTTTCCATTTTTCACAAATGTGTGACTAGCAATTAAAAAAACAAAGGGTTTAAATGAGGAAATAGGAACTTCCGCCCTGTCATACATCACAAGAGGAACTTAAAAGGAACAAACATTAACCAGAAAATTCAAAATGTTCAAAAATGGTCACTTAGTAACCGATTTGGATGAAATGTTTTGCTATTTCCATCATTGTTTATGGATTTAAAAGAAATTTAGTATAAGTTGCTGCTACATGTCCATATACCTTTAAAGCTCTGTATAATCTGTGTTGTGTAGAAATAACTGATGTAGTAGGTCTACTATGGAAAGTTGGCGTCTTAATCCTCACATTCTAATAACAATTGTTCATGTATTTTGAGAAAATTGAATCAATTTTTTCACTATTTAGATTACTTTTCCTCAAACTTTCTTCAGGTGTACATATTAGAAACACCCTTCCTAGATTCAGTTTTACTACTTTTTTGACATATCTTATATTTATGTCACAAAATCGCAGGACAAAATATGATAGAATGCATAAAGACTGCAGTGGGGAATCTGAGGCTATGACATCACAACTAGTTTGATTTCAGTCGTTTCTACACAAATGATACCAAACTTTAAACTTAGATATCTCTTAAAAGAATAAGATTTTTGAATGCTCTCTTCACTATTTTATTTCTTTTGAAGTCCTCTTTCATATAAGACAGACATGCTTGACCCCTAAACTAATCCTTTTAGTACAAAAACTAAAAGTGTTTTTTTCAAAATTCAAAACCTGATTTGTTTATATTCTAATACCTTTTTTTAACCAATATAGAAATTGCACTATAATGCACATTTTTTTAATAAATAAGTGTTTATTAGGTGCAGTAGGGAATTTTTCAATTAACTTATTAAAGGTCAGATAATATATTAAAATCGACAGGGACCGTGGAGACGGGAAGTGGCTGAGGGGCTTTATCCCCCCACTTTTTTGCTGATGTGAAAAAATAAATAAAAATGACCTAAGATAATTTCACTTTGCTGGTTTTCCCGGTTGGGAGGTAAAATTGGGAAATTTTTAATGAAATATTGAAGAAAAAATTGAAGAAATAAAATTTGTCAACAAATTTTCCAAAAATTGAAAAAAAAATCTAAAAATTAATTGATGTCAATTTTCCGAAAAATGCAAAAAATTAACAAAATTTCATAGACAAACAGTTCACCCAAATTCTAAGGAAAATGACGAAAAATGTGACAAAGAATATTTCGCTAAAATGGAGATAAGATTTAAGGGAAATTTGGTAGTACTACTTAAAATTTGTCAACAAAATTTCCGAAAATTGAAAAAAAAAACTCAAAGTCGAAGAAAATTACCTGAAATATAGAAAATTTCCTTAAAATTGTCAATAAATTCACCAAAATTTTAAGGAAAGTGCCTTAGAATGAATAAGATTTCCTGAAAATTGATAAAATTTTCTCAAAATGATACAAATTGCCCAAAAATAAACAAAATTTCCCTAAACTTGTGGAATAATTCCTCTAAAATGGTCTCAAAAGTGACAAAATTTCCCTAAAATCCAAACACATTTCACGAAAATAGCACCAAAATGAAGGAAATTAACTTAAATTGACAAAAAGTTCACGGAAATTTGAAGGAAAGGACCCGAAATTTCCTGAAAACTGGAAACAAATTCCTTAAGAATTGAGGGAGATTTTCCGAACAGAAAAATCATTAAAATCATTAATAGTGTATTTTTCCACTTTTGACAGGGATTTTTGTTGGATTCTTTCCCCTTCCCCCACCTTCTTCAGAGGTGACCCTTCCCACGCCACTGTTTAACACTATGTTCTAATATGGTTGGGAGTTAGTGTACAGGGTTTAATATGTGATGTAGCGTTTTATTTTCACCATTTACTTCTTCGCACCCCCTTCCCCTCCTCCTCCTTTCAAAAATTGCTCCGCGCTTCCTGATGAACAGTAATAAACATTAAAAGTCAACGTTTCTGATTGGTCATACACAAATACCGATAACCAATCAATAAGACACACACACAATACGTACAGTACGTATACTTAATCAGAAACGATCCACAACCGGATGTGACGTAAAAGATATGAACATTGGAATTTTACTGAGACGAGATTTCCTCTTGAACTTTTTTAAGATAATTTTTTCTTTTCAATGCAGTTTATAGATTTGTGTACACAGACCTGTGTGCACAAAGCGACAGCTTATAATCCACATTTCGGGCTGAATTATAAGCTGGAAATAACCCATTTAATGCAGATAATTCATTCAGTTAGCAGTCGCTTGGAAAATATTACAGCGAACCCGAGGCGATTATCAACATGTATAGGAATTGATACTTACTGGCCAAAGCTGAATATATAATGGTTGTTCATAAAAATTATATGAGAGCGACTGACTGACTGACTGATAGTTTTCATTTAGATGCAAACGCTATTTCACAGGCCTTCATGTGGCAACCCAGAACTGTATAGGGTTTAGCTGATATTTGGGGCTAGCACCCTTAAAATGCTGTATTCCCCAAAATTGTGACAAAGCAATAAATGTAATCAAGTGAAAAGCCAAATGAATCAAAGAAATCAGATGTGTTGACATCTTTATTGAATTGTCCTTAATTTTGGACTAAAACTCTTCCAATTTGGACCCAAATCCTCAATTTTTGACAAATATTCTTTATCTGTCAAATTTGGACCATGACTCTTCAATTTTGGAAGATTTTCACAATCTCCAATTGTGGATCAAAATCTTTAATTTGGACCAAGAATCTCCAATTTTGGATCAAAATTGACAGCTTCGGATCAAAAACTTTCAATTTTGAACCAAGATAGGGAGAGAACGTCTTAATGAGATGTGTTTTTGACACGTGTTTAATGGACTTAAACCCCCTAAAAACGAAAAGCTTGTCGATTTGGCCGATAAACATTACAATTGCGGAAAACTGCACTTGTAAATTATGTTTCCACCAAATGTCGATAAATCTCTCATGGACAGCTTATCTGCAGCTTATAGTACCTTCCGAGAATTCCCACTGACAATTTTCTGAGTATAATTTTCCTTCTATTTCACCATTTTTCAATTTCATTTCAAATAGTTTCCCAATCGAGAAGAAAGCATCCAAACTGGCAAGTTAATATCATCTGTGCTTGTCAAAAAAGAGCTCGGTAAAAAAAACTGGGTAAAAAAGAAGTGATTAAAAAAGAACTGGGTAAAAAAAAGAACTGGATAAAAAAGAACTGGGTAAAAAAGAACACTAAATTAAGCATAAATGTAATTTCATAATGTCAAGGTGAAAACAACACATATCAACAGATTGAAATGAAAGACGCATTAAATTTTGTTTTCCGTAGTACATAAGACTGTAAGAACACTTTCTTCGCTGCAAGGAGAGTTTTTAATCTGTTACATACAAGTTGACAAGTTGATTTTATTAGTAGGCCTAATCCTTAGTATCAGAGATCAGGTCTCAAGATTGTCCGGAGTTTTGGAGCTCCAGTTGCAACGAAATAAGGGTGATTTCAAGATGTATCGATTACGTGGGTACTTGAAATCAGCATATTTGACCAAGCTTGAAATCAGTCAACGCGAGAGATATTATCTTTCGAGATTAATGCATTTGAGAGCGAAATGGTTGCTTACAAAAAATTTCGGTATTGTGCATTTTTCAAGAAGTAGAATGCAATTTCAATTAAAGGAAAGGTATATCGTCTCATAAATAAATTCAGAGGTGAACGCCGCTGTGCTGGTAACGTCACTACCGGTTTTCAATTTACCGATTGCGAAAAATCTGTGATGATATTGATAACGCATGTTGGCCCCTATGTCAAGTCCGGAAGATGTGTGTTTAATACATAGCATCATTATATTCCTCGCAATCAACAGAGAGAAAAAATGACAACCGGAAGTGACGTTACCATCACGGCGTCGTTCACTTCTGACTCACAGTGAATTTTTTAAAGAAATTTAATCACCTCTATGGCAACTGATGCATGACGCGAAGGAACATGTTAATTTGATCCCATCAAAATTAAAGGAGATATTAATTCTGACATAACATGCATAAACTTTATTCATATAATATTGTATGTTTTAGGACTTTTATTCTACATCTGTATGGAGGCGGCCATTTTGTTAAGCCAAGGCGAAAATCCTGGTCGCCCAGTGCATCAGAAGTTTGTTTACTGGACAACCAAAATTCGACCAAATGGTCGCCCAGTTAGTATATCAAAAAATTCATTGCTTCTGAATGTATTTATGGGACGATAACTTTTTTTAAATATATTTTATATACTTTATTTTGTTCTGCGTTTATCTTTAAAAATAGGGGTCAAAAACATCCTAATACAAGTAAGAATTGTGTAACAAAGAAACAGATTTATTTTTCCATGGACTAAATCTCATAGCAACAACGGAATTTATAAGCACAGGACAAAATTTAACCACTGGTTTTGTGAAAATTTTGGAATAGATGTGATAGAATTGTGCCAAAACTCCAAAATATACACAAAATAATAACTGGTTCCGCGGAGCTTTGTTAAAATAAAAAAAAAAAACTGATGCGAACAGTGAATTTCTTCCTTGTACCGAACTTATTTACTGTTACAAATAGGGCCCAAATTCACCCACGAAAAAGAAGAGAAGGAATTCAGGAATCACAAGTAAACATGAAGTAAAGAGGGAATCACGTCTCAAGATAGTTGTTTGACCCATCACCAATTAATTCGACACATTAGTAACGTCACTTCCTTGGAAGTAATTGATTGGCTTGACGGTGATTGTGTAAATATTTCGACCAATCAGAGAGTCGGATTTTAATGTATTTTATCTCCACGTTTACACGATATCACAATAAAGTTATCGTCCCATAAATAAAATTCAGAAGTGAACGCCGCCGTGGTTCATGGTAACGTCACTTCCGGTTTTCATTTTTCCTATTGATCGCGGGATATCTGTGATGTTATCGATCACACATCCGCCGGACCGAACATAGGGACCTACATGTGTTATCAATAACATCACGGATTTCTTGCAATCAATAAGGAGAATTGAAAACCGGAAGTGACGTCACCAGCACGGCGGCGTTCACTTCTGTGAATTTATATGTGGGATGATACCTTTCCTTTAAAGCGAAGTTAACACAACTTAGTATACACATATTAAAAGAAGTAATGAAAGAAATATGAATCAAGTTAACAATTCATGCATATAGCATAAATCAAAGACGTAACATCAATTGTAAAGTCATCAAACGTTATACATAATATTAAGTGAAGTAATCATACATAACATTGAATCGCCCATGCATACTAACCACACGCAACATAAACTACATTACTTCGTAAAGTACATGAATTAATCATGAGCATGACTTGAATTAAGTGAGGTAATCATACGCGCGATGTGTAGGCACACGAAGCAAGCACACGTGACATAAACTGTACTGAAGCAGTAGTAGTATGATAAATGAAGTTAAGTATATATGAATTATAATAAAATAATCGTGAGCAATATGGATTAAAGAACGGTTATCATAAGTAACATAAAGAAGGCAGGTAACATAAGCATCGAACGTATGTATTCTATATATATATATATATATATATATATATATATATATGTGTAGAGAGAGAGAGAGAAGATATATATTTATATAATATGATATATATATATATATATATATATATATATATATATATATCTCTCTCTCTCTCTATATATATATATATATATATCTCTCTCTCTCTCTATATATATATATATATATATATATATATATATATATATATATATATATATATATATATATATATATATATATATATATATATATATATATATATATATATATATATATATATATATATATATATATATATTATAAAACACCAATAATAATCTTTATACAGATTTTTTCGTTTGCATTTCATGTCTCTTCCTCATCCACAATGCTTTCACCTGTTCAAGGACAACATCTGATTATGACAGAGTGACCTGTATGCGCGGCTCATGTCGAGATCTAATCGGAAAAGACATTGTCATCGTTAATGACCAAAGAATTACATTAGGAATCTAAGTATTTTCTCCTCTCACAAATGTTATGGGCCGTACGGTAAAACATTCTCTGGAATTACAGCTCCCTGCTTTGATCAACTATGCAGGACTCGATTACTGTATAAAATCTATTTGGAATTATGTGCGTCGTATGAAAAAGCTATATTAAACAGTTAAGTTAAAAGCCGACAGTAATCGTGTTAACATTGAGATATACAATACAATTCAACGTTTCTGATTGGTCGACATATTTACACAAATACTGACAAGCCAATCAATGACCTCCGCGGAAGCGACGTCAATTGTATCTATCAGATTTACTGGTGACCTATAACAATTTTCATGGGACGATACAACTTTGAAGTAAACAGGACATTGGTGACTCAAAGCGATAGAAACAAAGTCTGCATATCGATCTATATAGTGAAAGTGCACGGGAGTCTTATACCCACGAAAATTATATTTCCCTCTTTTCCTATGAAAAATGAAAATTGTGGAGGGCGCAATTTTCATGGCTTATGTTATTGGCATACGCTTGCCCCTTTGTGACACAGCTGTCGCTCTGCTGCTCCCAAGCATAGGCCTATGTACTTGAGCCTCCTCTGCTTATACTGTAGCCTATATGCCGATATATTCGTTACTAATTTGATGTAGGTTAAACTTAATCTGGCCAAAATTTTCCGAAAACTGGCCAATATTTCCCGAAAATTGCCAGAATTTCCCAAAATTGAAGAACAATTCTCGAAAATGAAAAATTATTTCTTTGAAACCGAAGGGAATTTCTAGATTAGCAGCAACTTTTCATAGAAACTTATATTTTGCCAGTGAAATTTTTGCACTTGTCACAGGGATTTGTTTTTGCCCCCCCCCCCCCTCCCTTCAAAGGGTTGAACCTTCTTACGCCCCTGGCCGCCCCGTCCTAGCGTGGCATTTGCATGAAAGTAATGGAAGAAATAAAGAAATCAGATTCTATCCACAGATCTGATGGATCTCCCTGTGGTCAAAAGTTCCATCCCGTTCTTTAAGGGGGGAAAAAATAGCTGCAGAAGTATATCAGTTTATATATTAACTGCGCTTTGTTATTTATTGGGACGTGGCTCCCCGTTGTTTAAATATTATATAGGCCCGAACCCCGTACACTCTTCATATAAGTGTGTCATGGTTCACCTCTACTATGACATACCTGCAGACCTGCACGTAAAAACCAAAGCTAACAATTTCACAAAATTGTGTATGAGATCCATCTTCAAATAATCTTTAATAAAATCGTATGATTCATAATCTTCGTTTTTTAAGCTACAAGGCTGATTAAATAACATTGATTTACTCAGTCGTATTCCTATAACCAACGATTAGATGGAATTTACCTTGGAATATTATTTGATTAAAGATAACTCTTTTTAATTCCAAATACTGAATACATTTTGTTTGTATTTGCGAGTGAACCGACATCATATTGCATATTCAATTTAGTACAGTTTGCCGAGAAAATGAAGCATCTATAGACAGATAGAGTACACTAGAATTGCAGAGATTTTGGGCGTCTGGAATTTTTCTGTCTGATTGTGCGTATCTAAATGCCAGATATTGCGTAAACATGTGGGATAACCATATAACGTGGATTACAAAAATACAATACCAACGATTTTGATTGGTCGAAATATTTAAACAATCACCAAAAAACCAATCATTTACCAGCGCGCAAGTGATACGTATCGGATTTACTGGTGATAGGTCAAGCAACTTTATTGAGACGAGATTCCCTTTGTAAAACTGCGCCTCATTTTTACACGCAAATGTGCAAGATAACATTCAGCAATTTATCAAGACTTATTGGCCATGGCGTACGTGACATCTTTTTTCAGAGGGGTTGAGTCATTTTTGCCCGAGAAAAACCTGAATTGCCCGAGAAAAAAGAAAAAGTAAATTTTCGGCATATGGTAGGTAACCTGAGAAAGTTATTTATTTGGTATATAACCCTATTTTTGGAAGGGGGTGAAACATCTTTCCCGAGAAAACCTGAATTGCCCGAGAAAAATAAATTGACCTTGGGTTTATCTACGACAAAATGATCAGACTTTAACAACTTCATTTTCCCTAAATACAATTTTGTTTCTTCCTTTCTTGCCGGGGACCGAATTGCCTGACTTTTCCGAGTAATGTTTCCGAGAAATTGGCTTCGCCCCAACTCCAGGGGGCTGCAACCCCCTCGCCCCCTGGCCCGTGTCATTGACATTATTTCATACACTTTCTCTATCATATTTTTCTGCTTATTGCTTATATTATATACATATATTTCCAAATGCAACTTTTCCGCAGAATGTCGCTTCTTCCATATGCCAAAAAAGCCTATACCACCGATTTATCCCATGTGTGTGTTTGGGATAATGGAAATTGAATTAAAAAAGGGAATAACATGTACTTTCAAATGCCGATAATACAAATTAATTGAACATATTGAATTTATCAAAGATGGATAAAAGCATATTCATGATGTTACCACAGTAATCTAAGCTTAGTCAAAGGAGAACAGGTCACGCATGTTCTGCGCTTGCGCATGATAGGTAAGAATAAGTGTCTTGGCAGGTGCATCAACTGATAAACAACATTATCAAAATGAGCATGTAAAAGTTGGGTGGTTGGGCTATGATGGTCCCATGTATCAGCAAATCAGCGCAGAGGGGCGCAGGAAAAGGATGGGGAAATCTTTCAAGCTCCTCACAGCTGAATATTACTAATGTCTACTTTTGGGGGAGGAGAGGCGAGCAACTTTCAGACTAAACTGCGATACGTTTATACGGGCCATGATTACATACTATCTGTAAGGGGAAAACCATTTTCCAGCAGAGGCGGCGGAAGATGAATGAATCTGGGGGGCACCGGATCTGAGGTGCACTTTCCAACTGTCATATTTTCATAGCATGTTGCACTGTTCAACTTGCACAGCAGTATAGCTTTATAGAGTCTACCCTCCCCTACTCCCCTCTTACCCCTACAGAAAACTTTGGAAAATGTTATCTGTCGGGAAATTACTGGTGACCCAATTCTTCCATTTTTTTTTTATTTACAGCTTCAAATATTCATGATATTTTGGTCGATAATTCGGTAAAATAGAACAAATTTATACCAAAATATACAAAAAAATGAAATTTGATAGATCATAAGTCTTGAAATCCGTAGGATTTAGACTTATAGATTATGATTAGCAAATTGTATTGGTCATGAATTGGAATATCTTCAATGTTTAAAATGATGTGAAAAGAAAATAAGGGGGTCCTTAAATTATCATTCAGGATTTTCTTGTTGAGAATGTAACTCAGTATATCATCATAAAGAAGACTGTTAGACCAGATGGCCCAAATCCACACTCAGTTTTCAGCGGGTCAGTGGCAGAACCCCAAAAAAGGCGCTCTATTAGTGAAATTTTGCTTGATGTGCTTTCTTCAATCTGTCAATAAAAAGATTAATTATGATAACTGAATAAGGGGACTCAAATATATTTTAAATAACACTTATGATCTCTGCACTGTAAATGAGTCTTAATCTTTTAACGCTAATATTAATACTTTGGGATAACACTTTTTGAACACGTTGAAATGTTAATTTTATTAAACATTAACACGTTGAGAAGTTAAGATTATTAACACAAGACACGTTAAAAGGCATAAATTTATGGATAACACTTTATTAACACAAATACATCTTAAAAATTACTTTCGTGTTAAGTTTACAACTGTGATGTTTATTTGAATGCACATCTACGTAAAGGTGTTAATGGTGTTAAAATGATCACTTTAGAGTTAAGTTTACAAAACTAATGTTTATTTGAATGTACATCATCTGCTATGCAGCCTTTTCAGTTAATTAAAGATTGATTCAAGATATAATCGTGTCTAAACAATCCAATTACATGATACTGCCAACATAAGAGAAATAAAATCTGAGTCTATAAAGCACCGACTGTGAACACTTTGGTGCAATTAACAGTCATTATTTTGTAAATCATTCAATGAACTCCTAAAATGCGATCTCTGCTTTAATTTGTCCCTTTTCATGTCCCCTATAGTCTAATGTCATAATGCTCGTCAGATCTACGCTAGTAATAATAGTAATAAGTAATAGTATGGGCATAGCCTAGACCTCGAAAATAACAGTCTAGGCTATAAACAATGCGCAAACACTTGCTTCTGGTGTGTTGCATTGGTAAAAATATTACCTTATGCACATTAGGCTACAGCTGTTGCTAAATCCCAAGTGTCTTAGTCCAAAAATCGCAAGTTTTTCCTAAGTGTTTTAGTCCAAGTGTAGCATAACCTAAAGTTACCTGAAAAAATATATAATTAAGTATTTATTATTAATTATTTATTATAAATTTATATATTTCACAAATTTCTAGGGCCTAACCTAACTAGACTGAAACACTTGGGCACTTAAACGCTTGGGATTTAGCAACAGCCATTAGGCTACACCAACTTAAACCGTAACTTAAACTTAGGACGCACAATTTTGCATTAATATGCTCAAGGCTGCACAGATGATGTAGATACGCACTCAAAATGTGTCAATATTATCATTACGCAAGTGTTCTATCTTCTTATTGGTTGGAAATAGTGCTTACGTGCTTTCTACATTTTTGTATCTAAGATAATTTCCGTTCAACGTGGGATCGGAACCGTATAGACCTTTTTCTATTGGAATCGGTCATTTCCGGAAATCTCATTTAAATAATGTCACATGACCATAAGGACCTATCAAATTCTGGGGAATCCTGATCATCTGCACAATTTACTAGCGTATAGGGTAAAGTTCATTAAAAATAAAATTTCACACAATAATTAACAATATATACATACACAAAGAAGCACTTCACTGAGACTTAAATGGTAGCGTAATTTGGATAGAAAGTTCCATACCAAACAGAAAACTTCGTGTAAACTGTATCCTGTCCATTCACACATTTTTTTCCAATAATATGCAAAACTAGTTGTCTCATTCACAGATAACAAGGGATTTGCTGCCAAAAGTTCTCGATACTATTTTCATATTTTGTGCAGTAAGATCAACGGCACAACTTCATACCAAGCTCTCTGCACTGAACACCAACGTTTTAAAATTTGAACAATTTTTGCCAATTTCCGTGTTTCAAATATTTTTAATTTTGAGGGGATGCGGGCCCCCATGAACATATGTGCACACTAGGCCTAACGTTAGGGCCTACTGCGTGCATTAAACGTAATTATAAACGTACGTAAGGCAAAGTTTTAACTTCAAATCTGATCTGTTTATTGCGTATTCATTAATTGCGACTGAATGGAAAACAGCTCGAATTCTCTTGGAATATGACCCCCCCCCCTCACCCACAAAAAAACCCCTTCCCACAACAAAAGAATTATCCAGACAGGGCAGTTGGTACTTTGACCCAAATTAAGATACTTTACGTGTACATACCAGAGGGTGACGTCATTCGCCCTATACTACGTACGTATAGGTCGAAGGCCGAGAGACGAAACTTTTATACCTACAGTGTTACAAAATCGTGATACTTTTTTAAGTTACCCACCCATGTTGGTTCCAAGTGAGGGCAGTAGAGAGTCAAGCATTTCAAAAATAGAACATACCAAAGAAATGTTAAATTCAGTATTCTACGCAAATTGTTGATTTGAAATAAAAATCATTACCCGATTTAATTTTATCGTTAATTTTTGTACACTTTTAGTTCAATAAACAAATAATTTTTCCAGTGCGAAAAAAATTGACAAACCATGCACACACAGTGCAGTGCAGGTACTTTTCGCGATACCGGTACGGTACGATACCAGTGCGTTTATTACTTATTGTTTTACCTCTGAACATGACAAATTGAAAGTTTAATGCATTTTAAAGGAATTACTGCCTAACCTTATCGATATGCATTACGCCTAGGCCCTAGCCTAGTTGGTGAGGTCGGCCAACAGCATAGGCCTATTTAATGTTAGCGATAGGCCGGCCCTAGTCACCTGTACACTTCCGTTCCGTGGTAATTGCTATCGGATTTTTTAATTTCAAAGGCAAGCTTAATGCGTACGCAATCAGACATCTGTGGTCCTAGAGATTTACAATGTAATATTAACTAAGGTGGATCTAGGCCTAGTTATTAAAGCCTAGTTTAGGCTCGGGATTATCGGGTTGTATGAAAAAGGCTGAAGAATTCAAGTTAGGTCTACCAACTTAACCAATTCAATTTAACTTTAACAATAGAATAATGGTAATCAACTTTACAAACATTCCTGACAATTTCCTTATGAGACATCTTCTGTGGATGACTACACTGCCATAAGTCCTCCACTTATCACTACAGCTTTAGCTGAAATCAGCAAACTTTGTGAAGTGATGCTGATGTAGATATAGATATACCACACTATTTCACAATATGAGTTTTTAGAAAGAAACAGAAATCAACCAAATTTGAGGCTTTTCCTATGCAGCCTAACAACTATAGATCCCCATGGTTGTAAAGAGTGGCCTATTGTCAACTGAGCTAAGCCGAGTAAAAGACATGTTGAAGTGTGATTTTTCATGTCTGTTTACTGCAAATAAAAGCCTGGTCAGCTGGTTTTGATGTTGAATTTTTAGTCTTGGGTTTGTGTCTTTTTTTTTGGGTTAGGCAGACAAATTTGTATGTATAAAAAGGGTACTCTAAAATTATCATTTCATTTCCTCATAATCTGATAACAGTACATTTTACTGCCCAGAAAAATAATTATACATACGCCTGGAGTCAGAAAATATTTGGGCTGGGTATTGTGTACTACAAAATGATATACAGGTATTCAGCTCACTAATATCTGAATTTGCTTTGCAAAAATTGTCTTACTCTGTAGTACCGTCAATGATTGTTAACAATCATACAACATAAAAGTTTGAATACTATTGCACTGTAATATAATTTGTTCATTGGATACCAAAGCAAAAACAAATGAGAGCAAAACGAAAGATTGCCTATCAATGAGAAGAGAAATTACATGCAGCACAATTTTCAAGTGGAGCTTTTTTTATCTTCCCAAATTGAAGCTTGAGAAACTTTTGCAAACAAATTGAAAGCAACTTTAATAAGTAATACACATAAAATTAAAAAAATGCACCCATGGTTTGGAAGTTATTAAGTTGCAATACAACATATAGGCCTATTCCAAAGAGTTTTATGATGACTTTTGAAGTTAAACGTTATGAATTTAGGGTCTGCAATTGTTGGTAAATGATGTTGAACAAAACAATGTGAATGAAACTGAAAACTAAAAGTTTATCAAAATAAAAATAGAAGTAATAAGTGAGCAATTTGATCTACTGTTTCTCAACCTATCTAAACTAGTTGGCATTTAACTTACTTTTACGTTGTTTTACATACACTTATCTGCCAGTTGATCAGCCTATTTAGAGTTTGTTTGATGGGTGTTTTGTTGATAGGCACAGCTAACTATAAAACTAATGAGACCTAGGCCTATATTTATCTCATGCTCACCCGACCCTAGCTAATAATTGTAATGCTGCATTTCAAGCATGGCCTTTTTATCATGACAAATATTTACTAATATTTTCTTTTGTCTTTAATTACCTGTCGTTTTCTTTCTTTGTTAATGACTGCTGATGTTTATTGATACACATTGGTCCTACTGTACAATGTATTTTAAAACCAGTAAATGTTGTTAGTGTACACATAACAAATGTCCCGTAGGAAATGCACGTGAACAGTGAGTATGTGACTAATAACAAACCCCATCCCACTATAACATGTATAAATGATCTGGAAACCATGTTTCTTGATTCTGTGGGGAAATGGAGATGATCCCTCAATAACAAAACAGCAAAAGTAAACAACAAATTGCAAAGAAATAACAAGTAATATTATAAGTTTGAAATGAGTATGTTGATACAAATTATAATAACAAATTGATGAGAAACTTGAAGGCTTGAAGCTTTCTCAAGTCAATACTATGGTAATGTACATATATAGGCCCTAACGTTATGCTACCAAATGGTTTCACACAATGTAACGTTAGGCCTAAGTTACACTAACGTTACTGTAGCCTGGCTAGGCAACACATAGTGAGATAAACATCTCCCTCCGTATACGTTTATCTGACTAGGCAACACAATGACCTATGATTACCAATCAATCGCTGCATACATGTCTGAATAAATTAAGATTTGATAAGCAACTTCTTCTTGTTTCTAAATAAAACTGAAACTGTTGCCCATATTTGTCAGTTAACGTCGGTCAGTTAAGGTTAAAACCAACGGCGTAGCCTACGTTCGGCGTTAGCTAGCTTCAGACTGTTCAACAACTGGCACAATTAAAATAGCACATTATTTCAGGTTTACTAAAAAAAATTAAGACAACTAATAGTTTTGATCATTTATCCCTTATCAGAAAAGTTGTTTGCGTATTATTTTTCTTAAAATGTACTTATCAGTTAGGCCCGCGCCTAAGTTAGTAAGTGCCCTACATGCTACGGTCAGATGTTTATCTGACTAGTGCGATACATACATGTACCTGGCTTCAATCTAACGCTGCGTTAAAGTGTTTTCGTCCTGCATGTACTGTAAAAAGAAATCGTTGTTTTTGTGTTCTTGTTAGAAATAAAATGAATGTTAATTTTGGTTAGAAAGACAAGTTATGATCAAAATAAATAATGTTTAGGAGCAAAGAATTTATTTTTTTATTTTTTAAGTTAAATTCGCAGTTTGCCTATTTTTTATTAACTCCAATTTTCAATATACCGACATATCTGCTGCCCTCTGTTGGAACCAACATTGGTGGAGGACAAACAAAAAAGTATCACACTGTAGGTATAGGAGTTTCGACTCTGGGCCTTCGGCCTATACGTAGTATACCACAAATATATTATAATTATTATATATATTATAAATTTATCTGTGTCGTATACAGCAAATGACGCCACGCTCTCTGATACAACACAAAGCTTATACATTTCATAAACGTTTAAGTACGTACGTACGTGTAATGTATTTATTATAGCATGTACCTGCGTACAAGCTTATGAAGGTAATACGCGCGCGTATTGTTGTTATTTACAATTTCCCTTGCACTTGATTGGTTGGTTAGTAAAAAGGAAAATTCCCCGGCATTTTATTGGTTAAAGTACCCTGACGTTTCGCGTTCGGCTAAACTCGATTTGAAAAGGTCTAGGCTATATGCGCATCACCATTGTTGTTTATTCTATAACGCGGGCCGCGGGATGAGAAACTTGACACCTGACCAAGTAAACCAAGCAAGCCGACCAAGCAAGTCGACCACGCGCTTTTGAACATCTGAAAATGGATGGACCCTTTTCTATATGTATGGCGCTATGTTTTGCGCCGCTATAAAGTTTGATCTCAATCACACACACACACACAGAGTTCAGTTCACTACGTAAGCATACGATAGGTTATTCTATCACCACTAGTATCCGGATAAAAAAAGAAGAAAAAAAGTCCGTTCGTTACAAGACTATTTTAATTAATCGAATTTAACTACCTCAACGCCCTTGTTCTTTTATTAAAATTAATACATATAGATTGTAACGCGCCAACATAAGTAACACCCACGTAGTTTATACGCTCAAGGTCACACAGGGGATGCAGATGCGCACTCAAATTATGTTATATATATATCTATATATATATATATATATATATATATATATATATATATATATATATATATATATATATATATATATATATATATATATATATATATATATATATATATATATATATATATATATATATATATATATATATATATATATATATATATATATATATATATATATATATATATATATATATATATTTATATATATATATATATATATATATATATATATATATATATATATATATATATATATATATATATATATATATATATATATATATATATATATATATATATATATATATATATATATATATATATATATATATATATATATATATGTATATATAAATATATGTATAGTCTGTAAAGATTTTTTCAATGTTTGAAAGAGGAGGTTCCATCTGTAAAAAGGGCACTTGTTCTCTTTAATAGAGCAATTTTCCATCTGAAAAAGGGCATTTTTCCACTCTGAAAAGGGCACTTTTTAAACTTCTGAGAGAAGTGGGGGAACGTGCCCCCTGTACCCCCAATTCCGCCGCCTACGTTTACCAGTGCCTAATATTGGGAGGGAATAAGCAGGCACGGCACGCGCCTCCTTTCAGACCATATACCCTCCACACTTTTTTGCTATAAGGTCCCACTTTAATTGAAATGAAAGTTGATATCTCCATAAGTCAGTAAGTCTAAAGCTAGAGTGTGAGGCGAATAGCGACTTTGTAAGTTTTGCGCAAAGATTATCAAGCCTCGTGCACAACAAAAAAAAGTCAGTTAGAACTTTTCCATATATACCATCAACCAGGCTAAAAAACTCGAAAAGTCTGAGAGCTTCAGAGAAAAATAGGGGAAAAAATATACACGACCGACTGTACATCTTTAGCATGCAGCTTAGCATGTTAGCGGGATATCATATCAGCAGACAATTTTGAAAAGCAACATTTCCAAGAAAGTGCCACTTCAGGTATATCTTTTAAAAGCATCAACGACTTTTACTCGTGGGGGTTTCTCTTGAATAAACAAACAAAGTGACTCATTTAAATCTTCAAGTATTAAATGAAGATGATTCGGGAGGAAGACGAATATTCATTTGAAGACGGTGAACATAAGAAACCTGGGAGAAAGGTAAAAGGAAATCGACTGCATCCTTGCATCAGAGCAGCACCATGTTGATGCGTTCGTCTTCCATATTAATATCCTTTTGACATTTTCGAAAAGATTTCGTACAAAGCCTATCTTTTTAAGCAAAAAAGAATCATTAAACAGTTATTAGTTTGTAGCATATATGTTTTGCAGAACGCCTAGCATATGACTTATGATGTTTTTACGTGACAAATCATGACATGAAAAACAGCCTGAGCGAAACGAAAAAATCAATTCGTGAGATTTTCAGTAGTCTAATATTGAGATACATTTTACACTGTTGCATACTCCAAACGCTCCGAGGTTTGAAACTAAAAGACAAAAACATCCACAAAATTGGTAAAATTGGAAAATAATTGCTTTTCAATCTTCTCGAATTTGTATTTTCAATTTCTTAGCATGGTTGCTCGGTATTCATGAAGCGCTAAGAATGGATTACGACTGATTTCATTGGACGGTGTACATTGATTATTACTAGGCACACCAGTAACAAAAGAGGCTAGAAACGGGAGAAAGAAAAGTCATCAATTATCGGTTTTTTTTTTTTTTTTTTTTTGCAATTTCGCGAGGATTCATGTTTTGAAATAATTGCAATTTAAAAAGAATTGATGTCTCTGTTCTGGATAACGTCTGTAATCCGTGGACATTAAATCAAGGAGTTTCAGTACATAATATCGTATGACGAGAAGAACTGTAATTAAAACACGGAATAAAGGAATGACATTCATATTTATATTCCAGCTTTATATTCCATTGGAGGACAAAATTCGGGAATTGTAACAATTGCATTTAGAAATACGATTTCCCGACTTCTTACAAAAACATTTTTTTTCCTTTTGAATGTTTATTGATACAGTGCATTTGTGATAATATCATACAATCTTCAAGCTTTCAATTTTGGAAAAACCAGAGGTAAATAGCGTTTTAGCATTGCATGAATATTCATAAGGGAATGTGACATATTTTTGAGAAATGGGCGTGTATTTCAATTGAACACAATTAACCTGATTCGCCGAATTGAAGATCTTAAATAAAAGAAAGCGTTTCCAAGATATAAATTATATACATATTGAAGTGGAAAGCGTGATACAATAATCTGAACTTTCGTTTATAGTTGTTGGGAATGTTCTAAATTGAGCCAGCCAAGACTTTTCAAACAAATGCAGTTATAGTCTATTTTAGAGAGCCGTGGGATGGGTGGCAGAGGAGGTGAAAATAATAAAATCTTTAATTGTCTCAATACTTTTTTGAATATTTCGATATAGATTAACTTTGATACTTCTACATTCGTAGGCGTATATCTGTCGTCATGATAGGCATGAACGTAAATTTCATCATTTCATTTAAAATATTTGAAGAAGATTTAAAGTATTGTATCAATGAATCATTCAATTGACATATTGATGTGAAATATTCTTATCATTCAGTCATTCAGGTTCACTATAGTTCGAAAATTTTAATTTAGCTATACAGTCTCAGCCCCTCAAAAAATAGCTACAGGGACAGGGGCTCAGCCCTCCGAGTCTCTGGATCTGGATGAATACTGCATAACACTCTTGGTGGAGTTTAACATGCAGGATAGGTGTGTGCACGCGAGGTATATTAATCTTGTTGGCTTAGGTGCTTGATGACTATATCTTTGAATTGCTTTGGTTCTTGAATGGTTCTGAGTTACATTAAATGGTAGTGAGTTCCATTTAGTCCAAATGGCACTTCTCTGGTTCCAGTCTTTGACCAGTTGACGGTTTTGGGTATATGGAACTACTTAAAGCAATATTTGTTGTATCTGTGGTAGTTTATAATGATTGGAATGTTGGTATTGTGACGGACGCTGGACTGACTGCATGAGGTCATCAACCGGTAGGTCGAGTAAACCCTGTCTTGCCTTGAATAGAAAATAATCTGCTCGTAGTTCTTCTAGTTATAAAGGAATCCAACCTAAATTCTTAATAATAGCTGATACACTACTGTGTCTGCAATAGTTATTGACGACAAATCTGACAGCCCTGCGTTGGACTTGTAAAATTTTATTTATGACGACTTGAGTGTGGGGAACCCACACTGAAGAAGATTATTGTAAGAGTGGGCGAACTAGGGTGGGATAGGCACTTTCTTTCATGTGTATTGGCAAGAGTAAAAGTTCTGATTAATAAATTTGAGGAATCTATTAGCAGATGAGATACGGTTGATGTGCTTATTCTAAGTTAAGTTGTTGGTATTGTCGACTCCAAGATAAGCATGGCAATCCGGGGTAAGTGTGCAATCACCAAGAGTGTAATCACAGACTTTGGGGTTTCGGGAATGAGTTAACGCATGATAAAACATTTCTTGGCATTGAAGTGCATTTGCCAGTTGTCTTGCCATTGAGATAGAGTGTTTAAATCGTCTCGGAGTTGGACTTGGTCAAAATTGTTTTGCATTTGTCTGTAGACCACCCAATCATTAGCAAAAAGCCTGATTTCTGAAGAAATGTTACTGGGGCAGATCATTAATGTAGACGAGAAATGGCAAGTTTCCTACTTCTACTGACTTGACTGCTTTAGTTAATGGTATGGTAATAATTTGCACTAACATCAATGTTTTAAACCCTTTCCCTTTACATTAACGGAAACAGTATTTTATATTTAAGTTATTTTTCATTTTTATTTACATTTTGATTGACTTATCTCCGAAAATAGATTCAATTTTGAAGGAAACTCTAGATATACAAAAATGACAACCCAAATTACATTTTCATGCATTCTCCACGAAAGGACCGTACCATTTGTTCCCACTTCCAGATACGAGACACTCGATTTATTTGTCAAATTCCCGGCAACTTGGAGGCGTGTTTTGTATGAAAAATAATGATAACAATGACAATCACGACGATGTGATAACATTACAATTCACAACGATGATGATGATAGTCATCAAAACAATATATTTCAAATAACCATTGTATACTTTATCATAGCTACCAAAACACCCATAACAATTGTTCAAATCAAATTTCAAATGACTTTTGACATTGCTGAACGCGTATATACAATTTTCAAATTAGCCGAAACAAATGCAAACCAATTTATTAATATTTAGGTTCCTGATTTCATTTTCTTACAAACCGGTTATCGTTTTGGCTGTCTATATGTGTTTTCCTCCATTCCAATTATAGTTTTATGTCTCTTACCTTTTCGTTATGCTGAAAATATTTATTGAAATATATCGTTACCATGGCAATGTGCTTAAGATAACCTAAAATAGCAAACTTTTTATAATCTAATTGATTTTCATGTTGCAATATTCTGCGGTAGTAATTCCTTCCCCAGATGACATTTTCAAATATAGTTTTCAGCAGTAATGCGAGGAAGGGAAAATTGGAAAAACTATATTGTTGTAAATGCCAATATTATGACTGGTCATTGCCAATTAAAGTAAATTTAGCTTAAAACCGGAGATGACTTTCATTTTGAAAAGATTCAACGTAGGCCTACATTATGATTCGAAAAAAAAACGGTAAGCTTGGCCATAATTCTGGAAAATAGGGAAAAATGTATAGATCAGTAGATTTTGAGTGAAGATTAAGTGTTAAATGTTATTTTAATGGAATAATCAAAGCATATTTACCTCAACATCGTAATTAACGGACTTTTTAAATAATGATTTTAAACAGAGTTACATAATGATTTTGAATAAAAAGCTAAGTAATAATACTCGAAAATCGAAAAAAAAGAATAGATTGGGGTTCCTCTACGTCATTAAAGTAAAAGTATCATTTTTCGGAAAAATCTAAAAAACGAAAATTATTCCATTGATCCGAAAAAAGATGATTTGATTACGATTTAGGAAGTTTTATTTCTTTCCCATTCCCTATTGAAATATTCCAGTCATATGGGCCTATATTCGCAATTACACAACTTATTCACATTCTATATCAAACCTGTTGCATTTGAATGAAACAAACTAGTTTCTATCCACATTCTGGAAACTTGTTCTTTTATTGCCATTTCCCTTTATAATCTAACTGTCTTAAAATTGTGAGGAAATTAGCAGTGGTATTATTTTGTTTTATTAAAGAAATGAAACTAAAGATTGCCTCGCTTCCATGAAGATTTCATTTGTCTGCTTTATCTTCATTTCCTAATATCGACAATTTTCATGACAGGAAATGAATGCAACGGATTTATTCATATCAATATTTAATTAGTTATTATTATTTGGTAGCTTAAAGGTGGAAGCCATATTTACGTCGGTTACAAGTTTAATAAAACTGATGAATTCAGAGGTAATACTTATTGATTTAAAAATGCGAATCCTCGCCACAAAATACGTGCATTTTCCGTTTGGATTCTTCACATATACCTCACAACATTTTCTGAGTATACTAGCATTCATGAATCTTCCTTGGTAGGCCCATATGAAGTAAGTTTATGTCATTTTTTTTTTAGCTTAATACTTTTATTTGCAGCGAAATAATTATATTTATGTTTTTGATCTTACTTAGAAGCCTATATAAATAGTAATCCGTTAGTCAATTTTAAAGTTATTTATTTTTTCAGATAAACCTGTATAATCAATCAAAGTTCCCATCTGATTCGATCTACGCTCGGACAGCTTGAATGCAACTTCCATCGCATAACTGTGAAGACTCCTCGAGAGATGGAGTTTCGATTAATAAGTCACTTGCCAAAGTTTGCAAAGAGCTTAGGGGAGAGACGGCAGCTCGTAGAGAAGCATTCGGTTTTAATTTTACTCCGGAACAACTTCAACGTATCAATATGTGGAATCCACGATATTCCAAAATGGCTAAATCAAGCAATTATTTTTCCACTAAAAATACAGAAAATGTTTTTACTCCTTGGGATGTTGGTTGTTATCATTTGTTCACAGAAATTGATAAGAACGGTTGCGGCAGCCGGGTGAAACCCGCCCCCTGTTTACTTGCATTATGGGAGGAAGACGAGGCCAACACAGCAAACAAAATGGCTGCGCTCAGTTGGCTCGATTTGCTGGAGAAGGAATTTGATAAAGCATTTGTTGATTTGGATTTACTTCTTGGCGAGGTAGATGTTGAACAATGTGATATCACTTATGAAGGGAGAACTAAGATGACAGCTTTGAGCTCGTCTTTTGCCCAACTTTGTCATAAAGCGCAAACGATCTTTCAGAACAACGCAAAATTAGAGGTGAGTTGTCATGTTGACCTAACGTTAGCACACAAGTATTACACAGTGTGATAGGGAAACATGTAAGATTGTTTTGATTACATATTGTGCATTACGCTGCAATTTTGCAAACAACCTGTATGTTGTAGTGTGGGTCCTAGTAAAAATGAATGCGAAAAGAGGTCTTTAATAAGTTGCCAAATGAAATTGTGATTGGCTTAATGTTACTGTACTTGACTAGCCTAAATCTCATGCTCAGTCTCTGACTGTTTCTTATAATCATGTTTCTAATAATAATATGAAAATCATGACGTATACAGACAACTGAGCAAATTTTATAATACTATGCATGCATGCCACAACATAGTATGAATCTTCATACTCTCAACTCATTCGCTCTGAGCCTTCTGAATTTTTGATTTAGACTTGAACGATAACTTAGGCCCTACATACAAATTTTAAGTTAATGGCTTCAATGTGTTTTCAAATAAGTAAAAGACTTCCATATTTTAACATGAAATCAGCACACGGAAACTTGAAATTGGTTTTACACTTGTAAATATCGTAATAACCCAATTGCTTTCCAATTTTTGTTTAGTTTTTACACATTTTTTGTTCATAAATAAAGTTTTGACAGATTTTCTGTGAGCGTCTTGACAAAAATGTGATATGCACGTAAGCATTTTCCCAACCAATAAGAAAATAGGACACTTGTGTAAGGAAATGATGGATATAATTTGAGTGCATATCTGCATCGCATGTGTAACCTTGAGGCTTGAGCGTATGAACGCACCGATATGTCCTAAGTGTGTGTTACTTATGTTGGCGCGTACAACTTATTTGTATTGATATTAATAAAAGAACAAGGGCATTGAGGTAGTTAAATTTGAATAAATATTCAATAAATTCGGAAGGGCAGTGTGGTTATTTGTTGTATCTGCGCCCGTTTTGGCCCCTCCTTTTTCAAGTTGTATGCACACGTTTGCAACATTAGTTGCAACGCTAACGTCCTGTGCACAAAACAGTGAATAACTTTCAAAAATTGACAATTTTTACCCTTTTTCACAATGTTTTTAGGAAATCTACCAAAACATAAGTTGAATAAAGTTGTTCAGCTTCATGTCTGTATGGTTACATTAGGCAAAAGTTAAGGGCATCAGTATTAAATTTCATGCTCTTTTTTGACCACTGTACTGTAGTAGAGGTTATATGTATTAGCGATCGTGTCTACTAGCCAAAAGATAGACTACTACACCTGTAATGGCATCCAGCCATTTGGTTGCATAGGGAAAAAAATTGTAGTTTCCTTCTTGCAAATGCAGCATTGCTGGTCATGAAACTTAAATATTGCAAGATTGATAAATTTACCCTTCAAAAAATGTATTATGTGGGCCTAGTACTAAGGTTGTGATTGTTATACGTTTAACCGTTTACCGCCCGTTTGTTCTATTATCCATTTAGGAAATCATTCTCCATGTAAACGAATATTATTTCAATTTGTATTTTTTTTTTTTAAGTTTGAATGATTTCAGGAAACCATCAAACCAACCTTTTTTTTTCTCATGTCAATCTTTATCCACTAAGTTATTGCATGGAGGTAGAACCATGGTTTCTACCTCCATAGTTATTGCCTTCACATTTCATCTGGGGTCCATATGCGTAACATTAAACATTTCCACGATACGTGGGATTGGATGGAATGCAGCTAGCTTGTGCTCATAAGGAAGGCCTAGGCTAGTGCTCATTAACATAACCCTTCAACTACAGGTGTACACACACAAGAAATTTCCGCCCATATCCATTCATTATCGAATAACAGTACATATCTCCCAACCACTGACTGACCCACGTGCAAATCTTTTGCTCACAGCCACACTGTAACTCCTAATTTCATTTTTCATATAATTTATTTGTTTCTTCACAACATTCAAAACAAACAATAATAATAGTAATAATGATTATGTTTAAAACTGTGACGGTTAAGCGTGTACACGCTCGCAAATCCTTGTAAACGTTTACTAAATACTTTATTGCGAAGTAATCGTTTTTCATAGTCAGTTTTGTCGTTGAAAATCAATATGATCATTCATGATTCAAATCACACACTCATTCGGCTGACAAAATTCCAATTAATGACTTTTTACAAACTGTAAACCCGAGTAGCATAATCCTTTTTAAATGTGCGCATCACAAATGAGCAGTAATCACCATTGAATGGGGATATTATGCACTTTGATTTTGCCAAAATCTGAGTAGGCTAACTTGGAAATGCACCGTGAATGTGCAGCATTAAACAGTGAAACTAACAATAGGCTTAACGTTAGGCCATAATTAATAAGGCTTTAAATCCCACAATATCAAGGCCCGTTTTACAAGCTTTGAAATTGACCAAAAAACACACTTGTCAAAATACCTGAATCGTGACTATCAGTACATTTGCATGTAAATATTACCTGATGAGTCAAATAAATTTTGCAAGAAAGAAAAAATATTGCAAAATAAACAAATAGAAAAAGGTTTTAACAGAGGTGAAATTCTGCATGCGTCGTAAAGATGGCGGTCATTTTTTTGAGAGGACTGATATTTCAGATGTAGAAATATTTCATATAATAATATATTATATCTGTTATAATATATATTTATATTATATATATATATATAAATATATATTATATATTTATATATATTCTATATTTATATATTTAATATATGAAGTATAGAAATATTTCAGATTATAGATATAGTTGGCGTAGTTTTGAAATGTTTTACGGCGAGGTATCATAGGCCTAGTATGCAAGATTTTCACAGTGGAACTTTGAAAGCCATAGCGAGTAGGGCAAAAAAAGTTACGCGATGTTGAGTTTAAATGACATTAAAAGGAAGTTATCTGTTCTTTTTAAGTTGAATTTCCATGCATATCTTCCATAAAAATGATGATTTATACAGTAGAAGTAAACATTATACGATTTGGAAAGCAAAACTCAGCCTCTATTTGGGCAATGTGTTCAGTACTTTTGCCATACTGGTTGCGCGATTTTTTTACTTCGCTTCGTTGTTTTGAAGAAATTTTGGTGTATTTCCGAAAATTACGGTACTAAAGTCGTGTACATGATACACGCTCGCTTTTTATGGCGTGTACACGTTTACTAAGATCCCTAAACGTTCACAGCTCTAATAATGATAAACATATAACAAAAGTACAGAAAGTTGTGAAAGAAAGTGGCCTACAATACCAGCATGACTTAACGAGTAGGGCATTCCCTCTAAGTAATGAGATAATATGACTTAATCTACTTTGAGTATACTTGTATCTGAATAAGAATAGAGAGAAAACAAATTAAGAAAAGAACAAAAAACTCTGACCCCATCCCTGACCCCCACCCCTGACCTCCACCCTTGACCCCCACCCTTGACCCCACCCTTGACCCCCACCAATGACCCCACCCATGACCCCCACCCATGACCCCCACTTCTGACCCCACCCCTGACTCTACCTATGACCCCACCATTGACCCCCACCCCTGCCCTCACCCTGACTCCCACCCCTGACCCCCACCTCTAACTAAGCTTGCATGGTATACCAGTTTCGGGAAACAGCGGTTTCGGGAAACAGCAGTTTTGGTCTGATCCATGTTTTTTGAAAAACCGGAAGTACCAAAAATAACCAAATCACTAAAACAAATTGCCAAAAGATGGTAAAAATATGTTTTATTCAAATGAAAAGAAAGTTCATGCTCTGTGTCAACATGTTTTTTGTAGTATTTTTGATATATTTGTGAAAATATGTGATATTTATGCAGATTCAATCAATAAATAGGATTGAGATTGTTTGGAAATAAATAGTCATAATGTACCTGCAGATAAGAGGTTCGATGATGCTATGTATTTGCGTCTTCTTTCCGTGCTGATATTTCCCTGACCACAACAAATTCATCCCTTTATAATCCCTTTAGGGAGCAAAGCCAACTCGATATATGCGGGATTCTGTGTTCTTTTTTAAGCCGCCGCGCCAGGCCGCGTGAACAAAATAAATCGTTTTTCCGCAGAGTCACCTACAGATTAAAACACCCAAATGCGCTCTGGCAGAGAGCTCATTAACTTGCATCCATTGTGTGCTGAATACAAAAGCCCCTAATCTGATACTGCGAGATCGCGGAGAATCTTGCGGTAATGTTACATGAAAATATATATCTATTCTAAAAACTCAGGTAAAATGAAGTCCTCAAATCTCTCTTCCAAATATTAAGAAAGTTAATAACGTAATAAGAAACAAAAACATAATTTGTGGTTTTATTCCATAAACAAATTAAGGGAAACACGGAAACCGACCAAAAATAATAAAATAACAACAAATGAAATTCCTGCGAAAAAATCTTTGTTCCGTGTATTGAAAATACATGTGACTTTCATTGTTGTAAAGTATGCATAAAATCCAAATATTCATCAAATTCTATTTCCAGATCTACAGAACTGTAACAAAACGATGCAGACGCAACTAAGTCGAGCGAATGTGCATCCCAAATTTTAGACCAGGGATTTGTTATCATTTCTCTATGATCGTGTGAAAATATCCTTTACAAGGCTTCTTAGAAGGTGCCGTAATCGAATCACTAAAATAATGCTCCACTACATACCGCAAAAACAAAATGGCAAACTTCTAAATAATCATAAATAATGCCTCAGCCCCTTCCCAGGCACCCTGAACAGTTTTGTTTACAAAATTAAGCATGATCCAGTTTAAAATTAAGATTGACTGACACATTTAAAGGGAAATACTAAGAGAAGTTGAATGGTCTGCCCCCTCCTCAGTTTCATGCATTTTGATATTTTTGTCTTCCAGATATTTTAAGTCTAACTGCATCAAATTGAGTGGTAATAGTAGGAGAGGGGGAATAAAACGGCTACAGGTGGGTGGGAGGATTATTTTTTTTGTTATGGGGGGGTAATTGGCTATAAGTGGGGGGAGTAAATGGCAATATGTGAGTGGGAGGGTCGGTTTTTCGTTTCGATTCCTTGAGCAAGTTTGATGGGACAGACTGGGATTGCTAGATAAATCTGGGGTGAGGGTATTCTTATTAATGAAAACATCAGTTGGTAAATGAACTTGTCCCTCTCCCATTTTCTTGATTTGTTTCCCCCGAAAAATGAAAGTCTAGTCCCCTCCCCTCTCCCAACACCTCTCTCCCGTGCTCAGTGAATTTCTTCAACATTTTAAAATTCTAGATGTCTATTCCCCCTCCCATATGTCTTTTAATATGGTTTTACCTATGTTTACATAAAAGTGTCAATCAAACATGATATCTATCAACAACCAACCCCATGAATGAAAAGTTTGTAGAAACCTGGTGCCATGTTCTAAAATGGTGCTCTCTTGGTTATAAACCACCCAGGAGTATCAATTCTTTTATTTGTTTTGAAAGCAATTCTGTGAGACTGGAGCAGATAAAAGAAGAAACAATTTAGTTGCAATTTTTACACATTTAAGTTAGAATAAAGATTTAGGAATAATATTCTGCATGCAGCTCTGATTTTTCATTGTGTTCCAAATATGGATGACATACTTAGGGGAATTCCTGGCGATCTGGTTATCAAACCAAAACAAAGTGGTAACTTTTGTATGCGAATGCACATCTTTTTTGACTGAACACATGGAACTCCGTGCAGGAAGTGCCTGGAGATAGAGGGACTGTTGAACGAATGTGTATATCATTTAAAGGGATAGAATGGCATAATTGGTAGATGGTCTTTCCTCTCCCCTTCCTCAAATTTCTCCACAAAATTTTATATACGCATAATTTAGTTGATTATTTTCCCCAATGCTTTTTTTTTTTTTTTATAATTTCTCTACAAAAACGACGGCAATGAGTTGTGGGAGGGAGGGAGGAGGGTAGGGTAGGGAGGAGGGAAGGGAGGAAGGAGGGGAGGGTATGGAGGAGGGAAGGGAGGGAGGAGGGGAGGGTATGGAGGAGGGAAGGGAGGGAGGAGGGGAGTGTAGGGAGGAGGGAAGGGAGGGAGGAGGGGAGTGTAGGGAGGAGGGAAGGGAGGGAGGGAGTGTAGGGAGGAAGGAAGGCAGGAGGGGGATATCTCTCATGTGAGATTTTCTCTTTTGCATGTTTGTATGCATAAAAAGACATTTTAGAATAACAGATTATTGAAATTGGGGTGGGGAATACTCCTTTATATATGTATAATTTGGTCAATGGGTGGGGCGGGAGAAGGGATGGGGCGGGAGAATTCCGATAGATTTGTTCGAATCCCTGAAAAGTCATGCACCTGTTAACCTCTTCGTCATTTATACATTTCACGAAATGTATAGCTAGGTGTCTCCGTCCCCCCTAATTGGATTGTGTCTTTTGTTTTTGTTTTCCGTAATTAAATCTTTACATAATCTTTCAACAAACCGTGTACCCTTGATAATAAATAGGCCGCCACCTGTGCAAGGTCATAATTCACCCAGTCAGAATTAGGTTTTATAATGTTTACGTGGATGTGTCAATGATATATGATATCTTTGAGCAAGTGCTGTAGAACAATAATTAGGTGGGGTACTGGGGCCAGTTCCCAAGGAAACTGGGTTTTGTTTAAAAAAAAATCATTTTACGTTCCGAGATAACAGAAAGCTGTGGGTGCAAAGTTTGTAGGAATGCTAGTGAATTGAGAAAGTTGCCTATCTGAGTTTATTTCCATTCAATTTTTCTATGGTGCATACCAGTTTGCTGTATTACTTCATAATCTACATATTTTTTTTACCAACAAATGAAACAAAAGACTTGGGGAGAGCTTTTTTCACAATGATCTTTTGTACTAGTGTAGGGTGTTTCATTTACATGCCGGGACAGTAGGAATTTTGTTAAGTTTGGACCTTTATCCGTGAGCGATTTCACGATCAATATTATTGATATTTATCATTATGTTTAAAGAAAAATCCTATTTAAGTACTTGTATATTGGATTAAATCCGGAATAAAATTGGCAAAAACGATTGAGTTGATTATTCCTTTTTCAGTCACTTTGTTTCATTCTGTTAAATAAAATTTCAGTGCAAAAATAAGTATATGCTTAAAATGAACCAAAGTTCAAAATTCCCGATTTTGACTAAAACATTGAACAGTCATCAATCCATGAAAAAATTGAACACATAGGCCTAACATAAGAAAAACATACACAAAAATGAAAGTGGAAAACATTATTTGGTCATGATTTCTTGATTCTTAAAATGTTCTCATCAAAAATAAATAAAAGGAAAAGACTTAAAATTTAACTTGTTTAAAAGATATTTTGAAATTGTCCTTTTTTTTTTTTTGATGAAAGATCAATATCACTATCACCACAAAATCAAAGCCGAGAGACATTTAAGGACTCATTAATTTTTGTTTTATCCATTTAAAATCTGATACATTTTGACTCGATGCAACTATTAACTGACACAGTACTGTAGCAGGAGTTGGTCAGTTGAATCGCGATATTATTTGTATTCTTGTTTTGAACATGTTATTTTTTGCGGAACACATTACGAGCAATAACAGGGTTTTTTATATTTTTTATTTTGACTACTTGACCTTCACAATCCCATTCCATTGCCGAAACAAAATTAATGTACTGGTGTATCATTCTTTGTTTAGTTGGAGCATGGAGCTATTATTAGCTTCATGGTTGGAGGAACTTTCAACAAGATTACCAGCGATATCCTGCGCAATATCGCGAGGTATTGTTTCTATTGTTATACAGGAATGTGGGTTGGTACAATGGCTTCACTGAACCATGTTTTATGGGTGCTTGTAATCGTCACGAATGCCGCTTACCGAAAGTTGGCTCGCCTTCCTTATTAGAAGTCATGTCGATTCTCTCCTGATTCTCTTTTATTTTAGAAAATACTTGGAAATCCATTATACATGTAAATCCCGACAAATATATTGCAAATCGCAAGCTCAGTATTATGAGACCATTTATGAATTCACACCCAACCAAGCCCTACTGTACTGACTGACCCTATCCATGTACATAGAGCTAGTACAATTTACTGTATAACATTGGGCATTGTGTATATGGGCCCCTGGATACAAATAAAACTTAGCGTGAATGACCCTAGATTCCCGTGTTTATAGTAACATGATTAATGAATGGGTTTTCAAGGGCTGTTGTATCATTTTTGAAAGTTTTTGTTGTTGTTTGAATTCAGCAGCTTATGCTGGGAAAAACTGTTGCTATAAATAGCTGTAGCATTGTTTAGAGGAAGGTGAATTAATTGCTTGATCTATATGGAATAACAATGTACTGTAAAACAAAGATAAATTATCCCGTGCTATTACCAGCTTGGTTTGTGAATCAAACCAAGCTGGTATGATTCACATTTCACAATGAGGTCACAAGTGAAAACGATCATTCATTCCCTCAAAAACTTTGTGTTCATTCCCTATTAAAGTTTGTATTATCTCATATTCATGTGTATGATAAACCTCTGAACAACAGTACCGGTTAAAATTCTTTAGAAGAACGAAAGTCTTCATGCATTTCATTTGAAAAATTTCTTCTGTTCTCCTGTACTTAGGCTTATTCATAGAGGTAGCCTACGATCCATGGAATCTTCTGTTCTCCTGTACTTAGGCTTACTCATAGAGGTAGCCTACGATCCATGGAATCTTCTGTTCTCCTGTACTTAGGCTTACTCATAGAGGTAGCCTACGATCCATGGAATCTTCTGTTCTCCTGTACTTAGGCTTACTCATAGAGGTAGCCTACGATCCATGGAATCTTCTGTTCTCCTGTACTTAGGCTTATTCATAGAGGTAGCCTACGATCCATGGAATCTTCTGTTCTCCTGTACTTAGGCTTACTCATAGAGGTAGCCTACGATCCATGGAATCTTCTGTTCTCCTGTACTTAGGCTTACTCATAGAGGTAGCCTACGATCAATGGAATCTTCTGTTCTCCTGTACTTAGGCTTACTCATAGAGGTAGCCTACGATCCATGGAATCTTCTGTTCTCCTGTACTTAGGCTTACTCATAGAGGTAGCCTACGATCCATGGAATCTTCTGTTCTCCTGTACTTAGGCTTACTCATAGAGGTAGCCTACGATCCATGGAATCTTCTGTTCTCCTGTACTTAGGCTTACTCATAGAGGTAGCTAGCTACGATCCATGGAATCTTCTGTTCTCCTGTACTTAGGCTTACTCATAGAGGTAGCCTACGATCCATGGAATCTTCTGTTCTCCTGTACTTAGGCTTACTCATAGAAGTGGCCTACGATCGATGGAATCTTTTGTTCTCCTGTACTTAGGCTTACTCATAGAGGTAGCCTACGATCCATGGAATCTTCTGTTCTCCTGTACTTAGGCTTACTCATAGAGGTAGCCTACGATCCATGGAATCTTCTGTTCTCCTGTACTTAGGCTTACTCATAGAGGTAGCCTACGATCCATGGATTCTTCTGTTCTCCTGTACTTAGGCTTACTCATAGAGGTAGCCTACCATCGATGGAATCTTCTGTTCTCCTGTACTTAGGCTTACTCATAGAAGTGGCCTACGATCGATGGAATCTTTTGTTCTCCTGTACTTAGGCTTACTCATAGAGGTAGCCTACGATCGATGGAATCTTCTGTTCTCCTGTACTTAGGCTTACTCATAGAGGTAGCCTACGATCGATGGAATGTTCTGTTCTCCTGTACTTAGGCTTCCTCATAGAGGTAGCCTACGATCGATGGAATTTTCTGTTCTCCTGTACTTAGGCTTACTCATAGAGGTAGCCTACGATCGATGGAATCTTCTGTTCTCCTGTACTTAGGCTTACTCATAGAGGTAGCCTACGATCCATGGAATCTTCTGTTCTCCTGTACTTAGGCTTACTCATAGAGGTAGCCTACGATCCATGGAAGCTTCTCTTCTCCTGTACTTAGGCTTACTCATAGAAGTGGCCTACGATCCATGGAATCTTCTGTTCTCCTGTACTTAGGCTTATTCATAGAGGTAGCCTACGATCCATGGAAGCTTCTCTTCTCCTGTACTTAGGCTTACTCATAGAGGTAGCCTACGATCCATGGAATCTTCTGTTCTCCTGTACTTAGGCTTACTCATAGAGGTAGCCTACGATCCATGGAATCTTCTGTTCTCCTGTACTTAGGCTTACTCATAGAGGTAGCCAACGGTCCATGGAATCTTCTGTTCTCCTGTACTTAGGCTTACTCATAGAGGTAGCCTACGATCCATGGAATCTTCTGTTCTCCTGTACTTAGGCTTACTCATAGAGGTAGCCTACGATCCATGGAATCTTCTGTTCTCCTGTACTTAGGCTTACTCATAGAGGTAGCCTACGATCCATGGAATCTTCTGTTCTCCTGTACTTAGGCTTACTCATAGAGGTAGCCTACGATCCATGGAATCTTCCGTTCCAATCATATGTTGTATTTAATTGACCCATACCACGTGTTATTCGCTTGGGGTATAAGCTTAAATGATTTCATTGGTGCATAGTGGAGTGAGTTTATATATGTTTTTTGCGGACCCGTTGCCTGTTGCATAAATTAATGATATTATCTCTGCATTCTGCTCTGCATATAGAAAGTACAAACAGAATGTTAAAATACAGATGTGTTTTCTGTTTTATTCAATTCTGAATGACCAAAAATATTGTTTATCATTGTTAAATGTTTCAAATCAACGTTGAACTTATCTGCAGATTGGCAAGAATTGTTTTTGCTTGGGTGCGTGGCATGTGTTGTAAAAAGAAATGTTTTCATATATCTTTTCTGAAACAAGGTCTGGTTTGGTTTAAGTACGGAATACAATATTTCAGTTTAATTTTCAATCCTGATCCGTACAGAGATTGCAGGTGGTAATACACCTTTTTTTATATTTATTTTTATTTTTGATGAAGAAAATACATATTTGGTGGGGAGTGGGACACTTCTTTTTATTAGCGGGCATTTTCTTTTCTGCCTACACTCCCGTAATTCACACAGTTTTATAGCACATAAAGAAGGTGATACCATATAGGGCGGGAACCTTTGGTGGCTGAAGTAAAATACCACCGTGATGCACAAACGGGGCCTATTGAAAGTAGAAGCATAGCAAGAATGATTATTGAACTTTAAAAATAAGAGGTATGCTTAATTTATAAGGATTTTTTTGGTTCAGCTCTTATTATTTTTTCTCAAATAGGAGCCACAGCCTAGCCATGGTTAATGTTCAAAGAAATGTTGAGTATCAAGTGGGTGGGATCTAAACTGTAAGATTTTCTGTCCGTAGATTATATGCAAATCAGCAACAACTGTACTGCGTGATCACTGATCAAGTATACGATGGCTAGCATCACACCGTAAGATGATGCATTTAGGGATTAATTTGTCTGTTTTACAAGTATCTGACAAATTTCTTTTTCTTGAAATCATGAATTAGAAATTGTGAGCAAATAAGGGTATATTGATGGCCTGTTGACAAGGACTTTTTCACAACTTTTTTTTTTTTTTTATGTGACTGCCTTGGGACCTAGACTCACAAAGGTGTAAAATCGGCATTATTGAGGGGCAAATGGGTATACAAAATCACTTTACATGCAAACAACATTAAAATTTATTACTACATTTTATTGATCAATGCCTCCGTTATCATTGTCAACAATATTTACAGAAAATACTGTGATACAAACATCGTTAGCTGCTTATCATATAAAAGTGCAGTACACTGCAGTTATAGTTAATGTAATGCGCTATATGCTCAAAGCTTGTTCACATTATGAGTGAAATACTAGTTTTCCAGTTAAAACCGGTTTTGGTTTTGGAAACTGACCGGTTTTAGTCAGGGCAAGACTGCAAGCTTACCCCTAACACCACCCACCACCCGTGGATTAGAAATAGTTTACATGAAGAGGGGACACAATATACAATACAATATTTGAACCCTCCACTGGATGGATCTACCTCACTCCACCTTGAAAAAAAAAAAAAAAAAAACCTTTAACATACTGTAACAATACAAAAATCAGTACGTTTGGATAAAGTATGCCTTAAAGATGTTTATGGAGTTGTTGTTCAAACTTTATTTCAATCTTTTGTAATATGTACAATAAATTCAATTAAATAGCACAGATTGTCAGTTATGTTGAAAAGAAAGAGAAGAACCTTCAGAAAACTACTAAAAGCTTGTGATTAAAGGTTCTCCATGTATAACAAGGGACATTAACTTTGAACATATATGATAGCATAGAATTTAAACAAAAGGAAAGAAAAATAGAAAGTTACATAACAAATACTAGTGACAATACCCAACTTCAAAATACACTTGGCTAACAATACAGATTATCAACAATATAGAAATGGTCTAAGTAGGATGATGGGAAGAATTTGAAATTGATCTGAGGAAATAGTTCTTAAGTTTGGATTTGAAGCAAGTAATGCTGGGGCAGCTTTTAAGAGACGTTGGTAATTAATTCCAAATTTGTACGCCTTGGTATTTTAAGTGGTACTGACTTTTAGTGAAGTGTAACAATAGGGGTCTAAGTTGGGTGGCGTGTCTTGTATCATAGATGTGAATTAAAGAGTTACTTATGAAGAAGTTAGCAAAAGTAGGCAGCAATAAGTTATTGTGAAACTGATACATGAAAACGGCATTTTAAAAATAAATAATGTCAAAGAAGGGAAGAATGTTGCTATCTTTAAATATGGGGCTGGTGTGAGCGTACTTTGGAGAGTTTGTTAGAAACCTGATAACTCTTTTTTGTAAAATACATAATTTATAACACTTAGTTCAATAATTATTACCCCATATTATACAGCAATACATGAGATAAGGTATGATTAGCACATGATATAATCTATATAGAATATGAACAGGTAAAATAACTTTTGATCTACTGATGATACCAACACTCTTTGCTACTTTATTAGTAATTAAATCAATATGAGAGTTCCAAGACCAGGTGTCTTCTCGCCATTGTTTGGGTCTAAATCAAATAACAGTGGATTTGTTTTGAATTCAGATGTAGCTTATTTGTTTTGTAACTGTTATTAATAATTTTATTTAAAGAGGTAAATAAATCCAAAGATTAACTGCACTGTTTCTTAGACTACTTAAGGTGGTATTATTACAACAAGGAAAGAAATGTATGTTAGAAATTGTGTTATACGAGTGTATTTAATTGTTTTCAGTAAAGGAATTAAAATAGTTGGGTGAGCTACCATGAATACAGAAATAGCAACGATAGTGCTTATTAGATCTGGCAGTTTTAAAAGGCTAAGGAAAGAAAATAAAGAATTTGCATAATCATAAATATCAGAATTGTTAATGTGACAAATTGCACATTTTGGAAAGACTTAATTTATTCATGTAAGATTTACTGTAGGCAGACCAAATTGTTGAACAATATGAGAAATGTGGCAATGCCAAGCTTAAATAGATACAGCGAAGAAGACGTTTGGGTAAAATATGCATAAGCTTAGATAATATACCGACACCTTTTAAAATATGGTTGAAATAAAATCTATAAGTACCATAAGATTTAGGATCACCTTTTTTATAAACAGGAATAACTTTTGCGGTTTTTATTTTGTCAGGAACAATACCACTTGAAAGGGAAACGTTGCAGATATGTGTTAAAGGGCCTACAATTAAGTATTATATTCTTCATAACAGAGGATTTAAAGTGATCAAAACCAGCAGCTTTATTTGGCTTTAAGCATTGAGAGGCTATCTAATGAACTTCTTCTTGGGTCATTGGGAAAAGAAAAAGAGAGTGGGGATTGTGAGTTTCATTTTTGAGAAAATTCTTAGCATACGTTCGAGATTGTATATTTTGTGATAAAGAAGGAACAATTTAAACAAAGTAACTACTAAAATCATTAGCAATTTTATTGACCTAATAAGGTCATTGGGATACAGTACTATCTTTTTTACATTCCACGTGAAAGAAACATTGAGTGGGCCACGCACTGAATATTTGAGGGGAATCCCACATTAAATCCGAACTGCGCATGTCTTAGACACCCCTGGATATCTTAAGTGCAAGGTATTGCGGACTTGCTGTGTGTGTGTGTGAACATGTGCAGTATATTTTATGGCTGTTTTGACGTACTTAATTTTGTTGACAGTGCTTGGATTATTATTGGGATTATTGAAAATAAAGTTTTGTTTTAAATTATTTTGCAGGATTGCTAACAGTATTTTTCAATGAACAACTAGGCTTGTTAGTGTGCAGTATTGTGATTTTTGTGGTTGTTTTCATTCTCTTGAAGACATTCAATCATGTGTAATGATAATCATGAGCCCCGGTGGTGTGCGTTACCTTTCCATTAGTACCATTTATTTTATGACATACTGTGCGACGACGACGAGTGAACACACAATTACAATGACTGGATCGTCACCTGCGTAATCGGTTATGATAGTAAGGATGCTATCACGAAACGCTTAATACGACCTGGACGAGAACACAGGTATGACGTACAGACAGACATAACATCGACAACCAAGTCAATGTCCACAGCCTTTGATAACCAGTTGTGGTGCACTGGTGTGTCTACCCAACCCAGGCTTGAACCCGGGGCCTCGTGGTCTGTAGACATGTATTATTACCGCTACACCACAGCAGGTAGATAAGTGTGCATGTTTACATGTATATTAATAGGTCTGTGGACATTGGCTAGTAAAAACTAGGAAAGCAGCAAAAACATCATAAAGTTGGTGTAAAAAAGAAGATTAATTGACTGCATTTTGTTCTGCACCTGAATGGTTTAACATGCACTGCTCTATGATGGCTGCGCAGTTGAGAATGATAACACAAAAAATATATAAGCGCTGTACAGTACTTGTACTCTTATAGAAGAGCGGAGAAGACTAAAGCATTACTGTATACGTCTTCTGCTTTGCATGCTCACCCTCAACATTCATTAGGTCAATAATGAAGACTAGTCACTAGGAATTGTTTTCCACAGTCAGCTGAATAATAGTTGCATTTAATAAATTAATTACATTATTTCCTCAAATTTCTATCCAGGCTCAAGTATTGGATCTTCGTGACAAGCTGTGTGAGGTCCAGGCGACAAAAGTCATCATCGAAAAGGAGCTGCATAATCAGCTTTTGCAACTTCACGCTGTCCAGCTACAGTTACATGCAAAGACCGGACAAAATGCAGAATCAGATACCATCAAGAAGAAAATGGTAAGAGGTGCTTTTATTACCTTTGCCTGTTTCATGATTTGTTGTTTCAATTGTGTTTATGGACATAAAACATCTGAAGCAGAGATTGAAATTGAATTTTTTTGATACTGTTCCATGGAACAGTACTTTCTCAAAGAATACTATTCCGGATCAGATTTCACTGTTCCAACTTTTTTGCCAATAACGGGACAAATCCCTTTCTTCAGAGTGGGCTTTAATTTACAACAACCTTATTGATTAATGTGTGCAAATATGTATGTTGGGTATTAGTATCTACAGTTATGCACGTGACTTGCATATGTGTATTCATGATTTATTGTGCTGATAATTGCAGGCAAGTGTGAATAGCTTTTTCTTATTGAAAGAAATTACTCTTAGGATAATTTTGTTTGACAACATGCATTTTTTGGAGCAGAAATCAAGTTATTGATCATTGATGCCACATGCTTGTGAAAAGACTTAGAATACCGTTTAAGTGGAACAGTGATGTTTGAAAATTTACTGTTCTTGCATAAAAAGCACTGTTCTGCATAAAAAGCACTGTTCTGCATAAAAAGCACTGTTCTGCATAAAAAGCACTATTCTGCATAAAAAGCACTGCTCTGCATAAAAAGCACTGTTCTGCATAAAAAGCACTGTTCTGCATAAAAAGCACTGTTCTGCATAAAAAGCACTGTTCTGCATAAGAAGCACTGTTCTGCATAAAAAAAGCACTGTTCTGCATTAAAAAACACTGTTTTGCATAAAAAGCAGTGGGAAATTTGACCCTGTATGGTAGTACAGGTAATGACCAGACCCCTAGCTTGATTTGATAAGGGGCAGGGTGCTAGATTTGTTAAGGGGCACATTAATGCGCACGCGAAGCGCTGCATCTTTTCGGCATGGAGTCCTGGGGCCTCCTTAAGGCTCAATCCGATGGTGAAGAAGCTCTGGGATTTTAGCTCTAATCATACCTCAGAATGAAACTATTCTGATTGATAAAGACCATCATTTTTTTTCTCATGAGAAGCAGGGTGAACCCCAGGGGGAAAGGGCGGACCCCAGGGGAAAGGATGGACCCCAGGGTAGCAGGGGGCAGGGCTGGCCAATGTAGGGGCAGGGCGGGCCAATGTAAGGGCAGGGCGGACCAATGTAGAGGCAGGGCAGGCCACCCCTGTAAAACAGCAAAGCTAGGGGTCTGATGACATTCCCTTTTGTTAATAGTCTATGAATTCATAATGTCATATACTGTACTTAGCTAAATTGATTAAAAATATAGTAATGGATTAGTTTAGGGGTCAAACAAGTCAATCTTATATCAAATTTTACCAATTTTTTGGTTAATATAAATGTTCAAGTGACCTTTGCCCTCACCTTGTCTGTGGGCTTTGCAGGCATGAAGTTTATCAATCTGTTGTGGATAATGTATCTGTGAAATTTGCAAAAACGAGCGTCCTCACTTTTCGGTCTAAATTGGAGTGGTGCAACTAATTTGAACCAGTGCTGTCATGACATGCCGATTATCGCAATATCTCGTTTCCCCAACATGAAATATGCCTCTCGCGACATATCGCGGTACCAAAAACTAATATTCAATTGAGAAATTTTCGCACAATTAGGCTAGGCTACTTTGTACGTTACAATTCTAACGTTACGGTATTAAATCTAAAAGTCAATTCATTACAAATGTGCAAAAATATCGTGAAACATTAAAAAACTAATTAAAAATCGTGCTCTGTCATCCCACACTGGCACGTTTCGATTTAAGTTGGCAAAAAGAACAACAAATTGGCCCAGAACATGGTTTTCAGGCTCTCATTTCAATGATTCATGGTCACATTGACTAATTTACCAAACACGTACGTGCGTGATGAACATAATAGTCACGCGATCATGTCATCTGCAAATCATTTTTTCTTGCGTTCATCATATAATGGAGTAAATTGTAGCTCCATGATCAATTATAACGTTTATGATATTAATAATGTGTCGTGAGTCAGTATTGCAATACTACGATATATCGCTATACTTTTCTCCACGATAATCGATACGTAATAGAGCCATGTTGTGACAGCACTAATTACACTTACCCTTACGAGATTCAATTTTAATATTTTCCTGACATATTCAATAGTTTTTAAGCCACAAAATCACAGGAAGAAATGTGATAGAATACATACAGATTTTGAGGAATTTGAGATTGTGATGTCACAACTAGCCTGATTTCAGTTGTTTCTACACAAATGATACGAAACCTAAATATCTCCTTAATGGAATAAGATTTGTGAATGCTTTCTTGACCGTTTTGTTTCTTTTGAAGTCCTCTTTCATAAAGGATTGACTTACAGTATGTGACCCTTAACTTAAAAAACTATGAAAATTTCTAGCTGTTAATGTGGAAATTTGAAAGCAAATTTGTGATTTATGAACCTTTAACTGGTTACATGTGTGATACGCTGGAGTGTGGAATGGATTTGCAGTAGTACTGTGGATTCTTTGGTGACCCTAGGAGTTGCTAGAGCCTATCTTCAGCCTGGTACTGTACATGACATGTGTGACAAACTGTGGGATGATCCTCATTAAAATACCACAAAATTAAGATTGTTTAATAAAAGTTTATTCGATTTTGACCATATTGATGTACCTGTACTGTATGGTACAATAGTATTTCATATTACAGTATCTGTTACACATTTTTTAAAGGAGGGTAGACAGGAATCTTAATACAGTGCGAAAGGTGTAGAAAGTAATTTTGATTACTGTTTGTAATGATTCTATTAATAGAATATTGTCTAAGGGATTTGGGGCTACAATCTCCTACAAAATTAATGGAACCACATTAACACTTCCCCCCCTCCTCTCTCCGCAGGATTGAAAAAATATAAAAAAAGTCACTTGCCAATCAATTATTCAACTTGGCGGTGAGGCTCAATTAATCTGGCTAGTAACACAGTACTGTACAGTATATCATAATATTTCTACTCGCCACAATCACTTTTGCTATACCTACAGTGTATAGCGAGCAGGCGAGTGGTTTTCCCAACCTTGCCCCTCAGCCGTTTTGATGTTGGCTACCAAAATGTAAATATTGCCAGAGGTAGAGGGGTTTGTCTGATACTTTCTTCTATTACTTATGTCAAGGACTGTAGGTCTCCAGTATCCTTACTCTGACATGTGATTTGTTTCTGATGGTGTTTTGCTGATGAGAGTACCTATATAATTAAATAAATAAGGAAATACATATGCTATACTGTACAATGAAATATGTTAGCCAGGTCTACAGATTTAATCATACATACACACCAGCATTGAAAGGTACTTGTACTATATCTTGTTTGTATATGATTGCAAAGTAGTGCTGTCACGAGAAAAATATCGCGATATTTTGGTATATCACAATATATTTAAAGAAAACTGACTCACAACACAAATTGTTAATACTTCTTCTATACTTAGGTATGCATATAGCATAGCATAGCAAGGTTTAACATCCCGAAAGCATCCAGTGCTGGACATTTTATATATAAATGATGAACACAAGAAACATCACGCATCGCATGCACATGTTTAGTAATTCAACCATGGATCATCAAAGTGAGAGCTATTTTTGGGACCAATTTTTCTTTCTTTTTGCCAACTTACTTTGGAGCATGCCAGTGTGGGGTCAAGGAACATGATTTATAATTACTTTTTTACTTTCTTTTTCGTTTCACAATATTTTTGCACGTTTTTAAAGTTGATTCAGAAACGATCATGGCGTAACCTTGCTTTTTAGATTTACTTCCGTAATGTTAGTACAATAACATATGAAGTAGCCTAGCCTACTTGCCTGAATAGTTCTGTATAATAGATTTTGAAATCGCGATGTGTGGTAAGAGGCATATTTCATGTCGTGGGAAAAGAGATATCGCGATAATCGACACATGACAGCACTATTGCAAAGTGGTACAATCATTAACTGCATTGACACTGTACACTGAAATACTGCTCATCTTAAGCCTGGCAATATTTCTCATCATTAAAATATTTTTTCACAATTCATGATATTGTAAAGTCCTTTGAAAGCTTTTAAAAAGCAATATATTTGCTTTGTTTACATTTAATTAAGTCTATACATGCTTTAGATGGCGCCTCTTATACACAAATAGCTGCAGTGCAAGTGCACTTTTTGAGGTACAGTATAGAAAGTATATTTTGCATGTCCAGTCTTTGTACTTTTTGTTGTTGTTGGAAAGTTACTTTGTTCTGTATGACCACCATTTGCTAAAGACAAAATCTTATGTCAACTTAATGCATACAGATAGATTGGAAGACAATGCCCACACTTCAGAATGAGTTTTGAAAGCGAGAAACTTAAGAAAGACTTCATGGGTTTAATAGAAATTTGAAATAGAGGTAGAGATGATCAATATAACCATCATTTGTAAAAGAGACAAATTTATCTTACCGTTCTGTATAAGAATTGGTGCTTACACTATACTCTGAATAGGATTACCGGCCCGATGCAAGCCTCAAAATTTCAGATTTTACGGGAACCCAGTTTTAGGTTCCGTGCTGTTTGTACATGGGACCCATCGGAACCTATTTTGGGGGCTCCATGAAAAATTCTTAGACCAATTTAAACTCCATTAATTTGAAAAAAATAAAATACTCAGAATCAACAGGTGCAAGAGCATGTGTTGTTGCAAACTTTATGCCAATTAAAAAAAAGCGTTGCGTTGTGTAATGCCATGCGCTTTCCAGGGACCTTTGCTACAGTGTCGTGTTACAGTACAGTTTACATGTATCATATTTTCATGCCGGTCTGCTTTTTACTTGAGGGTAATTGAGTTCTTTAGTCTTTTGTCTTTTTCTTTTCTTTTTTTTAGCTCCCTCCATTACACAGTGTGTAATGAGTGGAGCTTATTAAATTGTACGTGAGTTCCCATATGTGCCTGTACAGAATTTTGTGTTGAAATGCATCTCCTCCTAGATTTTAACAGTTTTGCTCTTGAGATTCTGGCTCAAGGGAGATTTTTGTATGCTTCATGAAGCTTGTATTTTAAATAAGAGATATTCCATGCACTTTTTTGATTAAAGCTCCCAAAGGTAAAATTCTTTTGTCTACAAAGGTGTCAGATTTCAATACGTAATGGTGCTAAAAATAGCTCTTTTCGCTGTAGACAATAATTCTATTCGCGTTTCCCACGGTACCGCGCCGGGCTGTTATATTGGTATGGCAGGTCCTCCATACATGTGCATGTCTATTAGTTACATGTACGGACATGTATGTATTTGTCTTGTTGTTAATTATATCGCAGTATTTTCCAATCAGAATTCAGACATTCTTCTATGACTATGCGAATTCTTGGAATCTTATTTAGGCCACGCTGTATCATATCATATTGGATTGGAGTATGAATTCTTAATAGGTCATGACATAACCTAGAAGATAACATGTGAAGTTGTTATTTGATCATTTTCGCTTGTCTACAGTAAGTCTCAGTTGTCAGAATTTTAAACTTAAATGCACTATCTAAGGATAAAGTTTTGTTGGGTTGTTGAACACCCATGGCATTGTTTAAGCCAGGAGTTACTAATGTCCCGTATGGGCAGCAGATTGCCAGAAATAAAAGTTTGTTCCCAAACTTTGTGTACAGTGTAAGTGGACACGTGGAAGAATCATTGCTGGGTTGTATTCAATGGGGCATCCCAGGGCTGCTAGGAAGGTTGTAACGGTTATACGTTTAACTGTTTACCTGTCCGTTGGTTTTATTATCCGTTTAGGAAATCATGCTTTGTGGAAACTAATTTTATTTCAATTTTTATGTTTGTTTTTAAAGTTTGCATGAATTTACGAAACCATCAAACCAACCTTTTTCTTCTCATGTCAATCTTTACTCTAAGTTATTGCATGGAGGTAGAACCATGGTTTCTACCTCCATGGTTATTGCCTTCACATTTCATGTGGGATCCATATACGTAAAATTAAACATTTCCACGGTACCTGGGATCTAATGGAATGCAGCTAGCTTGCGCTCATAAGGAAGGCCCAGGCTAGTGCTCATTAACATAACCCGTCGACTACACACACAAGAAATTTCTGCCCATATCCATTCATTATCGAATCACAGTACATATCTTCCAACCACTGACCGGCCCAGGTGCAAATCTTTTGCTCACAACCACACTGTAACTCCTAATAGGGTCATGGGAACACCGTACTAACTTTTTTTTAAATGCCACGTGGAAGAATCATTGAGTTGGCCTGGCAATATTCGAGGGGAATCTCACGGTAAATCCGAACTGCGCATGTCTTAGACACCCCTGGATATCTCAAGCAGGATGTATTGCAGACTTGCTGTTTGTGCAGGGAGCTACATGTCACATGTAACAAATCCCTGGTGTGAACATGTACAGTATATTTTACGGTGTTTTGGCCTACTAAACTGCTTAACTTTGTTGACAGTCCTTAGATTATTATCGGCATTATTGAAAATAAAGTTTTGTTCTGAAAATATTTTGCAGGATTGCTTATGGTATGATCCTTACATATTTTCTTCAATGAAAAACTAGGCTTGTTAGTGTGCAGTATTGTGATTTTTGTGGTTGTTTTCATTCTCTTGAAGACATTTCATTATGTTTAATGAAAATGATTGAACCCCGGTGGTGTGTGTTCCCTTTCCATTAGTACCATTTATTTTCATCTTGCATTTATTTGTTAGGATAAAAAAGATAAAAGTATACAAATTAATTTTTAATTTTAATTTTAATTGTTTCATTTTCACTCATTTATAGTATTTACCTCAACATGGAAACATTTACCCCAACATGGAAACACAATCCATCTTCAAAATGGCAGTAGGCTTTGCAAGTTTGCATGAGGGAATGACTAATACATGCATGATGTGCGTGATTACGCACATAAACAGTATAGAATTTTACATTACTAGATAATTACATCATCACTTATGGTTCAACTGTTAACCGACTGTCATGGTGACAGCTGCACGTTTATGAAAAACCTTAGCTGCTAGTTTGGCTGATTATCAGCTAAATATGGCAAATTTGGCCGGTTTGAAACATGCTTGGTCGGTAATATTTTTCAGTACCAGTCAAATGAAATTAACTTAACATTTATGAAGAGTATTGTGTAAATGTTAGAAAATTTCTAACCATACGTTGTGGTGGAATTGACCTTTAACCTCACTAGCATCAGTAATTGAGTGAGATATGATGGCACCATGCATTCATATAGCTTCTTTTAGAAGAATAATTTTTCAGACATCGCTATGAAGTGATCCTTATTACACCCACCAAAAAATTAAGTCATCACTGAGAACCAATCTGGCAGTCATTCACAACTAACCTCGTTTGGCACATATGACCTGACTGTTAAGGTGCCATTAAACCCAAACAAACAATCTGAATACAACTCATACAGGAAAGTTAAAACTCTTGGATTTTTAACATGATGAATAATTGCCCCAAAATAAGATAGATCTCAAATAGAAATAAAAATTTTAACATAAAAATATCAGATATGACAAAAATCAAATCAATAAAAGCAATCAATTCTTTTTGCATTGTTATGTGTTGAGCTCTAACATCATTGATGTTTGGTCTTTCTCTGCTGCATTTTAATTATTATTTTGTTTATTTTAAAAACATTGTTTTATGTGACCTAATATGACATACATAAATTTTGCATTGATTACATTTACACGTTTAAAGGAACAAGAAATCTTGGAGTATTTTACTTTAAAGTATATTTCAATTTTTTGTACACTGTTTATTATAAACATTATTTAACGTTTATCATAAGTTTTTGAGAAAGTATTGTAGAGCTGTTTAGGATTATACTAAACGTGTACACTTCAAAATGCGAGCATGTATCGTATACTAGCATTAAGAGCTAAATCCATCCGAGCCATTAGACTCATTGAACCGGTGCTTATTCCCAGTTTCCATGGCACAAGGGGATGAGAGTACATGACTCCCCTGGACGGGACGCTAGTCCATCGCAGATTAACTCCCCAGCAGTGCTGGTATTCATTTTACAGCTGAGTGGACTGAAGGAAGTAGAGTAAAGTGCCTTGCTCAAGGACACAATGCAGCGCGTCATGTTTTGATGTTTATAAATCAGTGGAAAATGAAAATAACTGCATCACAATTGCCACAAACCCCATTAGCAATATCATGGCACCCTTAAGGGTAGAGTTGGTTCTCGATTCCCTTCTACCATAGCACCACAGTGGACATAGGTTGGGCCAAGTCGGGGGTGACATAATGGCATGGGCCACTCCATAAATGTTGCCAATAAGGGTTTAAGGAACCATTAACTGACATCCATGTACCAATATTCCATTTTCACAAGTACATAGTGGGCCAAGCCAACAGTCGGGAAATGGCAGTGACAAGTTAAATGCTTTTTAACAATTATCTTAACTTTTTATTCTTATTGTGAGTTAAGTCTTCACTTCTCTCAAAAATTTCCAGTAAATTCTTGCATTTGCATTTCCAAAAGGGGCTGAAATTTACTTAAAATGAATGATTCATCTTATTGATACATCTCAATGACAGCAATTAACGTTTTTAAAACTATTTTCGATCAAATTTAACCTCTGGGCTGTCTCTCTATGAATTATCACGGTTAGGCCTAACATTAGGCCTTTCACCCAGTTTTACTATAAGATGGCAACTAGCCTAACATACTGTGCGTTCAAACTTGAAGGAATAAAGAAAAGTCTGGCGAAATCGTATTAACGTTAGACTCTTGTCTGATAAATTCGGTCTCAAAGTATGTGAGAAATCACGCTTACACACAGGTTTTACGGCAGAATTTTTTTGTTTATCTCGCAAAAGAAGACAAAAGTACCGGTAAGGGCATTGATCGCGGTAAATAACTCTAACTGCGATATCGATGCACGCTTAGACTGTACTGTACATGCATTTAAAGCTAAATTTATCCAAGCCATTAGACTCATTGAACCGGTGCTTATTCCCAGTTTCCATGGCGCAAGCGGATGAGAGTACATTACTCCCCTGGACGGGATGACAGTCCATAGCAGATTATCTCCCCAGCAGTGCTGGTACTCATTTTAGAGCTGAGTGGACTGAAGCAAGTAGCTCATGGCAGGAATCAAACTGGCAGGAATCGAACTCGATTCACGAGCATGACACCTTAACCACTGAGTCACAGCACCTCTAATATTTTTATATTTTTTTATTTAAGTTCCATGTATAGTTACACTGCGACGGAGCAGGGAAATGGCAAGTCTGTATGCCAATAATTCTTGTATTTTTTAAGCCTGACTTTAAAGTGATATTAATATGGAATACATATTTATTAGAAGAAGTCAAATATATCAGGATTTGGAAAGTATTGAGTTAAGGGAGGTATTGAGTTGGGGGAGGGATATTGAGTTGGGGGAGGGGTATTGAGTTGGGTGGTATTGAGATGGAGGGGGGGGGGCAGATTTCTTATTTATTTACTTTCAGCAAATGCAATGATTGTAAATGCCTGGGTGTAAATACTGGATGGGCTGGTAATGGTATAAGAAAAAAAGCGTAGTGAATGTTTTTTTCTTCTTTATTTTTCAAATAAAATTAAAAAAACTGAGGCAATATTTTTCTTTTTTTCTTTGTTTATCATGGACTCATGAACCTGTGGAAAAAGATATTGATTGCTTGTAGATATAAAAGAAATGAACTGTAAAGTTGCACACACATAATACAGGCTAGGGCTAGGAATAGAATATCCCCATTTACTTATAGTGATTACTATGCATTTGTAATTCGCGCATTTCTAAAGGATTGTGCTGAGCAGGGATTTTTTTCCAAATTGAAAGTGGCCCGAGTTGTAAGTTGTGTGTGTGTCAATCAGTTCTGCAAATTTTTTATTTCTTGTGCATGGGAAATAGATTTTTGGTTCCGTGGTTTTAATATCATAGTACCGACATGTTACCAGAAACGATCATTACCGTGAAATATTGAGGCTTGCTCTAGGGAAAGATAATTTTGCCCAAATGTACTTGGTTTGCTTTTCTTTAGAGTTTGTTATGTAAGTTTGTAACCTGTTGTCAAATAATGTTGATGATCTTGTTTTTTGGAACATTTGAATGCATTGAATGGTAAATACAGTGTAGTCTGTGAGTTATAGTAAATGTAGTTTCACAGTGCTTGCACCAGCAGCACTGACTAAGTTGTCTGGGAGTCCATAGGGGGTGTCCCCCAGTGGGGTTATCTTTACTTTTCCTTTATTTTCCATTTTTTCAACTCGTCAATGATGAATTCTTGAGCGCTGGTTGATCACTGGCAGTTTTTCTCAGAAGTATTCAATTTTTTTTCCTGCGTAAGATTTCTTAGTCTTGAGAAATTTGCACAATTTGCCTTTACAGTTTGTATTAAATTGGCGACATCCCAGCAAATTATGCGATGACCCTGTTTGGCTAAATATGTTTATAATTTTGACCCGTTTTTCAGCATTTTTTGTCCAATTGCTTCACAGACTTTGCGTAAACTTTTAAAAGTTTTAGCCTTAATGGAGGAATTCTCCCTTCCCTTTCCCTTTACGCTTCTGAGTAAATGTCATTGCAGAATGTTTTACTTCTAATTTCAAAAAGTGGGTTATCAAGTATTGACAAAGCTTTCCTCCTGAGCATTAAAACAAAAATAGACTGAAGACATGAGTAATCATTTTAATGAAAAGAATACTCAAGACGCTCTCTTTTTTCTTGCCGGAAAAGGGATGTGTTTATCCAATTGATTGTCGTCGTGTTTACATGATTGATCAGTTTTTTTGCTTAAATCATACAAATGAGGAAATTGGATAAGATGAAGACGGCTGGAGTGTGTTTTGAGTATTTAGTTGGCGAAATGCGATACCACCATTTTCAGTAATGACATTCAAGTTTATGGTACTGAGATTTAATGTAATATGTATCAGCTGTTTCATGAACAGCATACGGTATATGCTTAATTCCGTGTGACGGGTATTACAATTCAGAAGCAATTTCTGAACTTCAGAATAATTTCTCTCAAATACTAACTCTTATTATCCTAATGCAGTACCATCCCTAAGTATATCATATAAGCTTCTACTTAACTCAAAAGGAAAAAAGTCGGATAAATGCTACAACAGATGAGACTGAGGCAAGCAAACATGCATGATGGATGCTACATGAAAACAGACATAGGTTTTATTTTCAATTTGATGATTACAGTACATGTAAAACTCTGTGATGTTAAAAGAGCAATGAGCAAATTTTGATCACCAAATATTAGTTGGAACTTCATTCTAATAAAGCTTTGTAAAAGTTAAGGAATTCAACAATCTGTAAGACTGGCACTATGATAATTGTTGTGACTGGTGTTACATTATATGTGACGGGTGTTACATTATATGTGATGGGTGTTACATTATATGTGACAGGTGTTACATTATATGTGATGGGTGTTACATTATATGTGACGGGTGTTACATTATATGTGATGGGTGTTACATTATATGTGACAGGTGTTACATTATATGTGATGGGTGTTACATTATATGTGACGGGTGTTACATTATATGTGATGGGTGTTACATTATATGTGACGGGTGTTACATTATATGACGGGTGTTACATTATATGTGACGAGTGTTACATTATATGTGACTGGTGTTACGGTGTCTGAAATTTTATTGATCAGTTTTTATTTTTGCCTTTTAAACAATTAAAATAATCTATTTTGAATGTATTTTGATCTCTATTGCACAAAATAAGCTTTGAATTCAAATAAAACAGCATGAAAATACCAAGGATCACTATGTATATATCTGTTGGGGAATGATATCATTAATGGTAATGAACACCATGTACTGGAAGGTGTTGTCACACCACACTATCTATGGTGTTCACACTGTACTGCATTTTCAATGATTTTAGTACCTTAAACAAGGTTTAATTGGTTTAAACTGTTTTGTAATAAATAATGTATTTTAATTTACATCATTCTTAAAATCAGAGATGTCATTGACCTTCTTTGCAGTGCATAATGCATTTTTTACTTTATACATAACACCCGTCACATAATTTGTGACAGGTGTTACACATAATGTTTTGTACCAGAGATTTGTAAATGTAGATAATTTCATTGACAGGATTAAATTGACATAAAGATATGAATATGAACAAGCTGCATTTGAAGTATAATTTGTATGCACCATCCCTGTAGAGAGTTATACCAATTTTTCTTTTATTATGGGACAGATGTTACAGTGGCATTTCCTTAAACCATATAATCAAACATCTAGGAACAATTTCAATCCTAAACACAAGGCTTTGAAGGCTCAAATTAGAATTATAGATTAATGTACTTTGTAAATTTCCTTCAGTTTTAAATGTCATTTACTTTCCATGTATTGCATACTGCATTTTTTACAATGTATGTAACACCCGTCACACAATTTGTGACGGGTGTTACAGTACATGTTTTATTTTACCATATGTTTAGAATAAAAGAAATTTGATTTATTGGGTACCATTGATATATAGATATCAGTCTGAATGAGGAGGATTTGAAATATCTTTTATATTTCATCTGTATATAGAGTTATAGAAACTTTTCTGAAAAAGTGTGACTAGTGTTACATGACAATTTCTCAAATATTGCTTTAAAAAAATGCAAGATTTTCCAACCATGGCTTGGGGAATGACTTTGTATATCTTAGGCATAAAAGGATAATCTGAATTCATAACCCACTGTACCCTCCATTTACATGTATAATGGCAAAGAGAAAGTTAATGTGGTACAACAATTTGAAAAATACATAGTTTGTAGGACAATTTAAAGGATCAAGCGGTCCATTTTATGTCAAAGATAAAAATGAAGGGACAAAATGGTTAAATTAATGTTTTCATAGAAATATTTCACTGTAAACTGTACTTCAAATATAATACACAACATTCACTAAGCTTGGGCGATATATTAATATTTCAATATAATTTGATATTGACCTATATCGATATGGCTGATATTGAGTTCAAGTGTCATATTGATATATCGATATTATGTTCTCAAGACTACTAAAAGGTAAAAAGATAAACATGACTATCAAACATCCAAGAATTTTCAGTAAATAGCCAAATAGTAAATAGAAGTTAAATACATTTTATGTACATCAAAGTTTCAGACAGTCAGTTATGATGAAACAATATATAATTTCCATCGTGATATTTGGATTATATTGATATTTTTCAGACGATATATCGATATAGTAGAATGATCAATATCGCCCAAGCTTAACATTCACTCACTGTACTTAATACAATCAAGTTTGCCCCAAGAACTTTCTTGTCCTGTTTTGAAGGCTTATCCTTGATTAGAATGTTTCTTTTCTTTGAGTAATAAAAACAGCAATGTCTCAACATGTGCATGATAACCTTCTTGATACTTACTTTGGTTAGTTTTATCATTCGTCTACATCAAACATTTGAAGGATTTAAAAAACTCATAAGTGCTCTCAGAATTCATGATTCACTGCACATGCCTCACATTGATGAGGTTTATACAGGTCTTATGAACATTTAAGTGACCGTACGTACATACATACAACTCATTTGGCAAGCATTTGAAATATTAATCACTTCAGCAGATCACTTGTAGAATTAATGAATGTGTAACATGCATTAGAAAATTTGAAGAAGCATTCATCAATGAAGCATGCATGTTATTTTGTATCTTATCCGTATTTTCAGCCTAAAAGTGATCTTTAAAAAAAAAAAGGGCATAAAGATTTAGGGCACAAAGTTTATGGTGGTAAGAAATATTCGGTTTGAATTTGCTTTAATGTTGGACAGTGGCAGTGTCTAAGACATTTTCTCCTCATCCCTGGTAGTATCACCAGTGATAGTGGAGTAAACAACTTCACCTTTTTGTCCAAATTCATGCAACATTTTTGCTTCAATTACATTTTCTCTTAAAAAATTTGGGACATGTAAGCCATATCCCCCCCCCTCCCCCACTTCTTCCTCCACCATGGTCCCTTGTTCTAGCTGTACAAATCAAGAATATTATTAACATGAATATTAATGTTTAAAACTTAGATCATACAATCACTGACTGTATTGCCTTGATATCTACATGTACTGTAGCAAACCATAGCTCCAGGTCCATGGCTGTACATCTCAAATGTAGAGAAATGATTAATTTTCAGTGAACTTTTACTACATTAACATGCATGAAGAAATTGAACCTACAATGTAGGAATAGAAATTGCTGTTGTACTGAAGTCACTTTCCTGTTACAAGGAAAATCTACAGTATATGTGTCGTTATCTTTACTAGCCCAGCTGCTTTTCTTCCAATATTATTTAATGTGGTTCTTTTTTATTTACATGATGTACAGTGTATTTTACTCATGAGTATTTCATATCATCGCTTACCCAGAGGAGATAAATGAAATGTCCCCAACATGAAATTAGTCACCAAACCAAGAATTGGCCAAGCTGGTCCCTCATCCAGCTTCCTATGGTAACCAAGGATGATGTCCATTAACCATACAATCTAGGACAAAACTCATAGAAACACTTGTGAAAATATGTGATGCTTTTCATGAACCTACTTCTCTATTGTAAATTACTCCACATTTAGAAATCATAAATGCTGTATTTTTTTCTATTGCTTCTTCAATCCCTATTCTTTTATTTCTATATAATATTTTAGTATTTTAAGCACATTGTTATAATTTCATTGACACCGCCAGTGTCCTCCTCCCCTACCTAACTATCTTAACTGTTGACTGTATCTTAAATGTTGACCATAGTTAATATTTTTTCTGGAAATGACGTTAAAACAGAAATAAATCTAACATTAAAAAGAGGGGAGGGATAGGGGGCTACAAGTCTCTGAAATTATATTCAACATAACACTAACATTTTGCAGTTGTCGTAATGCTGATTGTTCCAACAGTTTTGTCCAAGAATGAATAATTGCCAAACTAGTCACTCATCCGGATTCCACGGTAACCAAAGATGATATCCATTTATGCAGACAAATAGAGTATAGTTGTAACTTGGTCTCAAGCAGAGGTCAGAACACAAATGCATTTATACACAAAACCTTTTTGGACATTATTTCGAATCATTTAGAGGTTAAAGCTTTTAAGCCGAGGCCAAACTTTCTTTTAACAGACATTTGTAAATGTTGTATTGTGCCCTGAGTGATTTTACATCCTGTCAAGTAGATTCCTAACTTGTATATTCTGTTGTTTTTTTCCAAGTTTTTTTTATATATTAAGTGGTTTCCTACAATATTGAATAAGTAAGCTTTATTATTTAAAGATACACATTTTGTATTGAATTAATGCTCAGGAATTCTTGTTTTTATAAGACTACAGTTCTCTGTATCAGAAAAATATCAGGAAAAGTTTCAGAATTGATTGTCAATGTGTGGAAAGTTTATTCCTGCTCAGAAAAGAAGTCATTTCTCATGTTTAAGATCATTCTGTTTAACATCATGGAAACAGAATTTTAATAGGAAGTAAATATTTTCAAGTTTTCTCCTTTTCCAATGGAAGAAAGCTTTACATTTACATAACCCATCTTAGAATTGATCACACCCATCTCACCCTCTCCCACATCCTTATTGGCTCCCCCAACCCCTCTGTAACAATTACCATTGCAATCTCACAGTCCATCATGTTCTCCTTGCCTGTACAACCTTCCCAGAGCTTCCCACGCTCCCCACAATTTAATAGGTGAGCTCTTCCAGAAAAAGCCTTCGGATAAAATTATCTCCTTCCTTCATCATGCTTCCCTATACAACCATATTTAGTCCTCCTCTCCCACCCCCTCTCTACTTTGGTTTTTTTCACCCATGCACCTCCTCTCTCGATCCAAGCTTTCTGGCTTTTAGTTCTCGTGTTTCTTTCAATCTCCCCCTGTTGTCTTTCCTTCCTACCTCTGGAATGATCTAACCTCTTAGGTACCCATGCACCTCCTCTCTTGATTCCAGCTTTCTGGTTTTTGGTTCTTGTGTTTCTCTCAATCTCCCCCTGTTTTCTTTCCTTCCTACCTCTGGAGTGATTTAACCTCTCTAGCACAATTTGACCCTTGCTTTCGTGGTGCCGTTAAGCCCTCAACAAACAAACAAATAAACAATGAAATAAAGTTGTGTGTTATGTTAATGTAATGTACGGTACCTCTAATTTGCAAGAGCACATTTTAGCAAGTGAATGATGTATTGAATGTTAAATCTGAAAAGCAGTCCTGTGGGGGCGAGTTGTGTGTCTCTTTAGGGATCATGGATTTGACGTAACTTCTGGCCACATTAAGCATTGCAATGATTTCTGTTCACAAAAGAGAAAGGTATTGGGGTTGATAAAAGGTACGTCAAATATTAAATGAAAATAGCAATCGCAAAAGGGACTCAAGTGTTCAAAATAGTGAGTGTTTGTGCTACAGTATACAGTACTTACCAACCCTTCAACTTCCAAATACAACATCAACTATATACATGTAATATACTGTACTTGGATAACTGCAAACAAATTCTCTTTAATTTCCTATTAAAAGAGTGGAAAAGTCTTAGATTTTTAAGTGGGAAATTTACATTTAGTTTTTGAGTTGTGGCAGTTCAAAGATTAGTAGACACGATAGCTAACATATAACCTCTTTTACAGTACAGTGGTCACAAAAGAGCATTAAAATTAACACCAACGCCCTTAACTTTTACCTAATGTAACCATACAGACATGAAGCTGAATAACTTTTTTCAACTTAAAATTTTGGTAGATTTCCAGAATTCTTTGTGAAAAAGGGTAAAATTTGTCAATTTTGTGGAAGAAAATCAGTGTCTTTTGCACAGGACATTAGCGCTGCAACTTATGTTACAAACGCATGCGCATAACTTGAAAATTGAATGGCCAAAACGGGCGCAGATTCAACAAAAAACTACCCTTCCTGTTTGCTACAAGATGCGACAATTGCGTTATTGCACACTTATAATTATTGAAATTAAACTACCTCAACCTTTTAATATTAATGCATACAGTTTGTATTCGCTGACATAAGTAACACGCACATAGTACGCACATCAGTGCGTTTATACACTCAAGGTTACACAGGCGATGCACATATGCACTCAAATTATGTCAATGATTTCCTTACGCAAGCATCCTATCTTTTTATTGGTTGGGAAAAATGCTTACGTGCTTATCTTATTTTTCTCAAGACCCTCGCAGAAAATCTGCCGAAACTTTATTTTTGAACGAAAAATGTGTATCCTTTAAAGAAAGCAATTGAGTTATTGCGATATTTACAAGGTGTAAAACCAATTCAAGTTTCCGGGTGCTGATTTTCAGGTTAAAATATGGAAGTCTCATACCAAAAATCAAGTTACTTAGAATTCCTGGGCAACTTTTTTTAAAAACACACATTGAAGCCTATTGACTTTGCTTAAGCGTGTAAAATGTTTATGTATGTAATTGTTCATACTCTAAATCAGAGGTTCAGAGCGAATGAGTTGGGAGTATGAAGATTCATACTAAGTCAAAGATTTATCATCACTTGGTTACAGGTAGGGGTGTGTCTAGATTTGAATTTTTTAGAGAACTAATGCTTTTAAAGGTAAAAAGTTTTCCTCTTCCCTCTCTAAATTTATTCTTCTGTGCTTGCCTCTGTCTCTCTCTTTATTTTGGGGGTTGGGGGAGGGGGTAGTTATCTCCCCCTGTAAGGTAACTGGCTGCAGTGTATAACTGACTACAGTGTATAACTAACTAGCTCAATTGGAAAATCACTCCTTTCCAGCCAGAAAGTTGTGGGTTCAATCCCCACCCAGTTGAGTCATACAGTACCTAAGACTGTCAAAATGGGACATGCTGCCCTATTGCTTGGTGCTCAGAACAATTGACCGGAGCAGGGAAATATTACAGGCTTGTGCACTAGCTGTGTGTGGCTGGAGCTATACTAGCTGTGTGTGGCTGGAGCTATACTAGCTGTGTGTGGCTGGAGCTATACTAGCTGTGTGTGGCTGGAGCTATACTAGCTGTGTGTGGCTGGAGCTATACTAGCTGTGTGTGGCTGGAGCCATGAGCCTCATGTTTCAGAAATAAAAGCACAAATCTGTACAGCCTCCGTCCCCAAAGATGTGGGAAAATTAAAATGATTTTGAAATAGAAATTATATGACACTCGATTGAGACCATTCTTTAACTATAATTAAGATTTTTAAGGTTATTTCAATAAACTTTCACATAACAAGCTATTTCACTTTTCAGCGTCCTAGTATTCCAATTGTACTTTGTTGTGTACCGTAAACTTTGACGAAAATGATTCATCCAGAAATGTCTTTGTGATGTGTTTTTCTTAATTGAATGAAATGAAGCCAAATTTGTTCCGTTTGTGATCAGGGAATTTCATTTTGTTTGCATGTGACAAATGAAGCATAAATCTGTAGATCCTTTGTTGGAGCTGAGCTGTTCTTTCTGTCTTTGTTGCTTAGCATTCTCTGGCTTTCAATCATGTAAAGTGAGCATAGTTTGTTTTATTGCCTCCTCAATACAGAACTCCTTCAATTACTTGAATTAATATTGATTAAAGAATGATTGATCAAACTTTGGGTAAACAAATCTTTCTCTGAGCCTCTTTATCTTATCTTTTTTTCTTTGAAGGTTATCATCTCATTTTGGTCATACTTTGAACATACTGTTATTAATGCAAAGGTCTGCGTATGTTCTTATATTAGATACAAAGGTACTGTTTAATTCTTCAAAAAACCTGTAAATGATTAGTGTCAGACTTAAAATAGGCTTTTTACAATTCTGTTAAATCTTTTTGTCCAGTTTTGTGCAAATTATTATTGAGGATATTTCAGTCTGAACTCGACAGATTTGGAAAGAAGTCCTTGCAATTTTTTATTTTAATTTTATACAATTTTGAAGTTTTTAAAGGTCTAGTGACATGAAGCAGTTTTTACATATGTGAAACAACATTAAATTCTGAGTAAATGCCCTTTAAATCTTTGAAAAAGCTTATGTTTTTAATTAATGGTCAATCAAAATTTTAATATTTTAGATTTCAGGCAAACTTTGTGTTGTCATCAGATGAACGCAGCTCAATATCCTAAAGTAATTCTTTAAAATGTGTTCTTTAATTGAAGCCAGTTATAAATTGTATTCCTTCATTGCTGACTACCTGTTGCCACAGAGGTATGATATTGTATTTCTTCATTGCTGACTATTAACTATAATCATGGAGCTAGAAATAATCAAGTTTCAAAATAATTGATCTTTAAAAAATTTTTGAAATTTATCAAAAGTTAGGTTTAATAAAAATGACTAAACAAAATATATTATAAAAATATAAATTTTATTTTAAATTTAACAAATAGTTAGGTTCAATACAAATAAAATAATTTTCATATATATATATATAATTCAAATATATATATATATATATAATATATATATATATATAAATATATATATATATATATATATATATATATATATATATATATATATGTATATATATATATATATATATATATATATATATATATATATATATATATATATATATATATATATATATATATGTATATGTATATATATATATATATGTATATATATATATATATATATAGTATATATACATAACTTATTGAAAGATTTACTAAAGAAATATGTCTTTAGTCTCTTTCTAAACAGTGTATATATTTTTATATTCTTGATTTCAGTGGGGAGGTGCATCCACTCTTTTGGACCTGCAATTAAAATGCACGGTCCCCATATTACTTTTTGTGGGTTTTGGGATTTATAAAGCTGTCTGATGATCTTAACGCTATTTAGTATCCTTGCATATGGAATATGAAGTTAGATATACGGGAGCCTGGTTATGTATGCATTTAAAACTTGTGCATCAAAGTCCAAACAATATTCTGGATTTAATGGGTAACCAATGAAGCTCCTTGAAGCATTCACTGTCATATTTTTTCTTGTCCAGTATTAGTTTTGCTGCAAAATTTTATACATGCTGTAGTTTAGCTAATTATGTTTTGGATAACCCATATAATAAAATGCTACAGTAGTCTAGGTGGGATATTACTAAAGATTGAACTAACTGTTCCATAGATTGTTAGTCAATGGCTTCTAAAAACCTTGACCAATCCTTGATAAACGTAGCATTTTTGCACTTATCATCTACATATTTGTGATAAGATGACTCATCAAGTAATATACTGAAGTATCAATGACCTTCAACAATATGCTCATTATTGATATTTATCCCATTTGTTACACACTTCTTTCTTTGGACATTGTTAGCAAATTTAATATACTCGGTTTTGCTATTTAATTGGAGTTGATTTTGGTTCATCCAGTTTTATACAATGTTAGCACATGCCTCTAAAGCTGACATGCAGTTTACCTTGTCATTTGGAATATTGCACAATACGCCCCCAAAATTGAAAATGCTGTAAAATGGTGACTTTTTAACCTTAATTGCTGGGATTGTTTTACTCTTGTAAATTATGAAGCACAATACAGCTCCAGTTGCCTCTACACTGTACAGATCACTATAGTTAACCCTTAGAGTCCAAAGGGGTCCAAAACGTGACTAAACCTTTTCGGAATTTCTTTTTTTTTTGAAATTTTTGTATAACTTTCCTTTTGTTTTGTATCACTACAAGTTTGCTTTATATGAATGCTAAGACAATGCTTTTTCAATAAAAAAGTGAAGATAAGAAAATATTGACATAGATATGAAAATTTGCAAATTTTTTACGCAGGTGAAGTGTTGTATCGCGATCAGAAGCTTCAATTTTCCTCAAATTTTGGTCTCAAAAAGGCTAAAAATCATAAAAATTTCACAAGTTTTGCACAAAAAAAGAAAAAAGGATTCGACCGGAATTGGATGCATGGATGTCTTTGTAAGTTTCTCACTGGTTTTCAGGCAAAAGCAATGTTTGAAAGTATGGCAACCTTTTTTTTGATAACAAATTATTTTTCGTAAAATTTTGCATTTTTTGAATTTTCTTTATTTCAACCCATCTTTTTCCAGCAATCTTCAACATAACCCCCATCAAAAAGTTACATTTTCTAAAAGAACTGTTTGAGCTCTTTCAAATGCTACCAGGATCACTGCTTAATGAAGTAAGATTATTCTTTGAAAAGTGCATATCAAATCAGTTGTTTACGACCAATTGTGAAATGAACGTTAAGCAAAAAAAAAAAAAAAAAGGTGGTTGAACAAAGTCCTTGTGATAACTACAATGTTTCATCTTATATCAATTATTTTTTCATTCAAAATTTATATTTGAAGTTTGGGTACAGTAGCTAATCTTTATTTAAAATTTCATTTTGATACAGTACATGTATGCTGTACATTGTTGTAGATGTGTGCCTATGGTCATCGAGTGTCAAGTGGCAATACACTTGGAGCTGAATTGGGCCTCAAGTTAATGATTAATTGGATTGCAACTTCAGGAGAAACTCCCCATCTTAAGTGCAACACTTACAAGAGGGTTATTTACATCAAAAAGTATACTTATACTGTAATATAGGAAATGAGTGCAATTATCCCACAAAGTGCAGAATTGTCTTTTCAGGGATTGGTTGGATTCACGTGGATAGAATCATTTACTTTTCCGGTTTGGGACTAAGTGATCTGTACTATAGGCTGGTACTTTAAAGATTGGAATTCAAACATGTTTAAAGGTCTATGAGCAGATACAAAAGAACATTCAATTCTGGGTTTAGTAGTCTTTAAATTTGGAAAATAGCGCACATGTACAGTTGTTTTAAGTTATGAGTAATCAAAGTTTGAAATTATTTTATTATTTTGAACAAAAATGTGATGTATGAACAGAAAAACACCTCCAAATGTTTTTATTTTTGCTCTATATTTCTTCCTTTAATTAATGCCTTTTGCAGCTTGAGGTTGGTTGTGGTATGTTAAAGATTAATTACTCTTCATTAGAATTATCTTCCTTTTTGCAAAGAGAAAAAAAGGTTAAATAGAATTACATCAGAAAATTGAGAAATTTGTCCCGTTTATATGCAAAATGTGCATATTTGCGCAAATATCTTTCAAAAAGCTGTACAATGTCCAATTTTAACCGATTTTGATGAAAGTTTTTGCTTTGTTAATGTTTTTTAGTTGATCTTAAATCAATTTTGCTGATGTTGCCTCTACCTATCCATATATCTTAAACATTGATGTATTCCTGTAAGCAAGGAAAGTGAAATCGTACTATTCCTGTGAATTTTTATATTTGTATACAGTATATAATAGAGGACTATAAAGAAACAATTGGGTGATATCTCATTCCATGTAGTAGTAATTAAAAATTTCATCAGTTCAAAAGTGACCAGTGCAGTAGTCAGTGTGATGCCAATTTTGGTGGTCCAAGAATTATTTTAAATATTAATTGCCTCTTCTTAAAGGATTAGTTTAGAGGACTTCAAAAGAAATGAATTGGTGTAGAAAGCATTCAAAAATCTTATTTTGCTAAGGACATTTTAGTTTAAAGTTCTGTATCATTTGTGTAGAAATGACTGAAGTCAGACTAGTTGTGACATCATTTCCTCAGATTCCGGTCTTAATGTATTCTTTCATATTTTTTCCTGTTATTCTGTGACTTAAAAACCATTGGACATGTCAGGAAAGAAGTAAAATAGAATAATAGTAAGTATAATTTATCACCCTAAGAAAGTTTGAGAAAAATAATTTAGATACAAAAAATGAAAATAATTTCTTTAAACAATTGTCAAGAAAGTGAGGAATTAGGTCACCATGCAACCTTCCTTAGTAGACTTGCTACACCAGTCATTTCTACACAGATGAGCTTAAAATTAAATTTCTCCTTAATGAAATAGGATATTGAAGTATAGTAGTTTCTTCACCATTTTGTTTCTTTTGAGTCCTCTTTCATATACAGTAAGACACTTGAGTAATTGACCACTAAACTAATCCTTTAAGATTGATGAACAAAATAGCCCAAAATCTTTCATATAGTGTTGTTGTTGTTGGGGAGGTGTCTTGGACTTCTTGACATATAGGATGAAAACAAATTTGCATGAAGTTTGGCATACAGTTACTAGGAACTAGGACCTGAAATTGAGAAAGCTTTTAAATGGTCACTATTTAACTGTAGACAATACTGAAACACTGTATTATGGTTTCACAGATTATTAATACAATTAATTTGAGCTCAACTTGCCCATGCCTGTCTGTACCTTTAATTACATTAGACCTGAAACATCAAGTAAAGGCAAAGTTTAATCCAGTGGGATTCAAATGAATAAAAAAACGGAATACATATTACAGCCCAATGACCAACCACATACAGTATAGTACCAGTGTTCACATTTATATGAGCGAAAGGGGGGAAAATCTGCAAAACAAATGAATGACCAACTCTATTGACACAGAAAAAAGATATTTTTGTGGAACTACTTCATACATTACAGTAGTATGGTACAAGTTTGGCTATAAACCATTTAAACAAAAAAAAAAAAAAAAATCAGTTTTAAAATGTGCAGTTACTTGTCAAAAGAGTATAATTGAAATTATATAAATAATGTCATGGTTAAGAGAAAACTAAAATGGGTGATGATTTTAACACTTCCAAGGGCCCCCTTTAAAAATAAAAATAAATTAGACAAGGGGAAAATCCCCTCCGCCCCTCAAAGTTTGAAGTCTAGTGTGAGCACTGTATAGTAATGTTTCTGATCAATAATTTTGAATGTTGGCATTGAAAAGCACTATACTGCTCTATGCAATGAAAGATAAGTGTTTATTAAAGCAGTGCTCAAACTTAGCTAGCCCGGGGTAGTTGATTTTACATATATGGGCTAGCACAACTTTCATTATTTAAGCCCGTCGGGTTAGTCATATAAAATTCCAGTGTGTTTATGTCAGACGTGAAGAAAAGGGCTTGCAAGAACAATCTGGCAAGTAAAATGTGAGGTGAGAAAGCCCAACAGGCTAGTTATAAACCAGTGCTAATTTTGAGGCCTGAATTAAAGTGGAATCAACCAAAAGCAGAAGATAAAATCTTACAGTAGCATTGCAGTGTAACATCAGCAAAATGAGTTTCTGGTAATACAACTTTCTTCTCTTCTAAAATAAGTAAAATTTTTGATGATTTTATCAATTTGTTTTAAATAATCTAACAGAAAATATTCTTGTTAAGATTTTGTGTTAGAAATGAAATTTTAGTCACAGAGAAAGAAAACAAAAATTGATGAAAAATGTCATTTAAGAAACACATATTGTAAACATACATCATTGAACTATAGCAATTTATAAATATACTACTATAGGATTGAGAAAGGAACCAATAAAGGATGAAAAAGCTGATCAACAATACTCGTGACAGAGTAGATTTAACGACTTGAGGCGACTCAAGCATCCTCCTGACTGATGAAGAAAGTTTTCCGTTAATTTCTTACGTCAGTTCAATTTCCTTGGAGATTAGTCTTACCGATGCTTCTCTTATTAGCAGGTACCATTGCTGTGTGTTTTTCATTCTGCATTGGATTTCTTTTACATGTCAGATTAATGTTCTACTCATAGTGCATATACTGACTTTTTATCAAATGAAGAATGTTTACAGCAGACAATCATGAAAATCACCTAATCAAGTGCCGGAAATGAAACATTTGCTTCTCTGGAGTGAAAGATGTGCTCATCTTCAGCAGAAGTGTTAAGACTAATTTCTGTACCTTTTGTTGGCCTTCATTGTTCTGTGTTAAACAGAGCTTGTAAATTAGAAAAACAAATATAGTAGGTATTATTATTACGCCCCGTATTATGCTCCGGGTGTTGAATAACATCAGCAAAAAAATCATGAAATTTAACCTCTTCTGAAACTAAATATGAGACGTGAGTGATGATGTCATGCAGTTTACGAAACATGAGCTATATGCACAAACTAAACTTCTGGAGCTGCTACTAAAAGCAAGGACACAGTTGGCAACTCATATTCAGCTACTATAATAGTAGCTATCAGTTACTGATAACAGTAGCTATCAGTTACTGATAACAGTAGCTATCAGTTACTGATAACAGTAGCTATCAGTTACTGATAACAGTAGCTATCAGTTACTGATAACAGTAGCTATCAGTTACTGATAACAGTAGCTATCAGTTACTGATAACAGTAGCTATCAGTTACTGATAACATTAGCTACCAGTTACTGGTAACAGTAGCTATCAGTTACTGATAACAGTAGCTATCAGTTACTGATAACAGTAGCTATCAATTACTGATAACAGTAGCTATCAGTTACTGATAACAGTAGCTACCAATTACTGATAACAGTAGCTATCAGTTACTGATAACAGTAGCTACCAGTTACTGATAACAGTAGCTATAAGTTACTGATAACAGTAGCTATCAGTTACTAATAACAGTAGCTATCAGTTACTGATAACAGTAGCTATCAGTTACTGATAACAGTAGCTACCAGTTACTGATAACAGTAGCTATCAGTTACTGATAACAGTAGCTATCAGTTACTGATAACAATAGCTATCAGTTACTGATAAGAGTAGCTATCAGTTACTGATAAGAGTAGCCATCAGTTACTGATAAGAGTAGCCATCAGTTACTGATAACAGTAGCTATCAGTTACTGATAACAGTAGCTACCAGTTACTGATAACAGTAGCTACCAGTTACTGATAACAGTAGCTACCAGTTACTGATAACAATAGCTATCAGTTACTGATAACAGTAGCTATCAGTTACTGATAACAGTAGCTATCAGTTACTGATAACAGTAGCTATCAGTTACTGATAATAGTAGCTATCAGTTACTGATAAGAGTTGCTATCAGTTACTGATAACAGTAGCTACCAGTTACTGATAACAGTAGCTATCATTTACTGTATTGGATGCATCAAATCACTGCAATGATATAAACATACATTTATATAAAAGCCTTGTTTGGAAACGCCTAATATCTTTAAAGTGTAAATTCAATCTAATTGTAAATTATTTTAGTTCCACCCATTACACAGAGTGTAATGAGTGGAACTTATCAAATGTACATGAGCTCCCATATGTGCCTGTGCAATGGGTTGCTTTAAAATGCATCTCCTAGGTTTTAACAGTTTTGCTCTTGAAATTCTGGCTCAAATGAGATTTTTGTACCCGTAATAAAGCTTGTATTTTGCTTAGAGATATTCTATGTGTTTTTTTAATTAAAGGTTTTACTACAGTTTCAGATTTCATACGTAATGGTGCTAAAAATAGCTAGCTGTAGACATAATGCTCTGTGTATCGTACATGGCTAGGTCCTCATGCATTCAGTACATGTGTTTCCTATTAGCACAACGATATTTACTACTTTCATCAATTATATCTAAAAGCTGGTATAATAATATTAATTTGTGTAATAGTACCCTCCATATAAGACCAAAATTATGTGATTTTTCGAAAATTTGAGTGAATTACGGGAATAAAAATCTATATCAGAGACTTGTAGCCGTGTGAAATGGTCAATCTTTGCAGATGTATAACTTTTTGTCAATATTAAAAACAGAGATTTGTGCTACATATTTAGATTTATTTTGAAATTTCTTTTCCAATGATGCTAATCTAGAATTTTAGAAAGAAAGGAAAGATGAAAAAACACCGAAAATGATTATAGTCAAAAGACCTCTGAAAGCTGCAGCAGAAAAAAAATTACGCAGTGGTCACGGTGAGACTCAAACCTGGGGTGTGCTAGCCGTGTGTGTACATTTCCTCTGCACCACGTGGTTGCTCAAATTAGCTGTAAAATATTTCTTTAGGAAAAGTTTCACTGCACCACATTATTTTTATATCAAATGAAAGGAAATTGCAAGCACTTTTGAATTGTTCGTAATGTTAACCATAACTTACTTATATTAAGGTAAGCTTAATTAAATGATTTATCAGCTGGTTTAGAGTAGTTTTAAGCCGATGTCCGCCTGGATTTTTAGCATGCATGATGCAGTACTGTACAGTATCTTCGTAACATAACTAATGTAGTGTAGTGTACACAAATGAATACACTGTGTGTAGTCAGGTAGTACTGTACTATCAGTACTGTAGCAGCGATGCTCAACTGCAATCTGTAGTGTGGGCCTACTGTGATTAAGTAACTATTTATGTTAAGTTATTGTGTATAGATCATCTTGAATTCAAATTCTTACATTAAATATTGCTGAAAGGAAATTTACTTTTACTTAGCCAGAATCAGGGTTTTTTTTTTTTGTAGGATGAAAAAGCAGGGTGGGGCTCTGATGTTGTTTGAGGGTGGGGGTTGTACCAAGGTCCAGGGTGTGAGGGTGGGGTTGTGAGGGGGGGATTGTGAGGATGGGGGTTGTGAGGGGTGGGGTTGTGAGGGTGGGGTTTGAGGGCGGGGTGAGGGTGGGGCTGTGAGGGTGGGGGTTAGGGCGGGGTTGTGAGGGCGGGGGTGGGGCGGGGTTGTGAGGATGGGGGCGGAGCCTGGGAGGGCGGGAGTTGTGGGGGGGCGGGGTTGTCAGGGCGGGGTTGTCAGGGTGAGGGGGGGTTGTCGGGGTTGTGAGGGCGGGAGTTATCAATTCTCGATCAACTGAGCAGGGCGGGTACACTGTACGTATTATCATGAATTTTCTTGATCTATGCATATGATTTGTTAAATAATATCATTACTGAAAGAAAATTAACTTTTGATTAAATAAAATTTATTTTCCGACAATCACTCTGCAGCTATTTAGGGCCTATTTTTGTTTAGGAGAGTTAAACAATTTTGATGAACTGAACCTATTGCAGGTAGGCCTATGCTGCTACTGTGTTTTTTTGTAACTTTAAACTTTTATCACAATCACTTGCAGCCACCTTGGCCTTTGACCTGTTATTTATTTATGTTTTCATGCAAGTGCCAGAGTTTTTATTTATTGATCTATCGAACATTACAGTTACACTGCTATTGCGTGTGTACCAACATGTTTTGATCTATGTGTATAATTTGTTTAGTAATGATATTGCTGGAGAAACTTAACTTTTGATTAAATAAAATATTTTTTATTTTATCTTATTTTAATTTTTTCATTTTCATAAAAAATTATGCATTTTGTACTCATTTTTGACATTTTGATTAATATTTATAATTAATGAATTCATTAACATTTAACTACATGTAGTAATTAAGTGTTTGTATTTTATCAACATTTTAATGAAATATACAAGTCTATTCGAATTGGTTTTAATCAAATTAAATGCATCTAGTTTTAAACAATGTCATAGTAAGTAAATAACCCCAAATGTATGCAATTCCAATTAATTTCATATGATTTTTAATGATTTTGTAATTGTGTGTTTGTTTGTCTTTAAATTATAAATACAGTTTAACTAGAAACTTACAATTGTCAGCTTAATTATTAATTTGAAGCACACTAAAATAATTTCAGATTTGCACTTTGACCCAATCAGTGAATTGTCTCACTTTCAAGTTTTATCAATGTTAATTAATTATTTAGGTCATTAATTAGACTTTACCTTTTTTATTATGTCCTTAGATGTTAATTCTGTACATGGCTAAACCATTTGCTAAAAACACAGCTTATTTAGTTTCAAAACTGCATTTAAATCAAATTTAGCAAATTTTACATTAAAACACATTTGTCCCACTTTTCCAAATTAGTGTATGTTATGGTTTGTTTATACTTTAATTATGTCAATTAATTCTTTAACGATATCATATAATCAATCATTTGTTTTTTTAAGTTGGAAGAGAATATTGTACAGAACAAGAAAATACTTGATAGCAGTGGTAAAGTAACATGTCCAAACATTTATTATGCTTTGAATATGCTTGATTCTTCAAAATTGACCAAATTTTGCCCAAATCTGGTTGTCATGGAAACAATCATCAACAAGTTAAGAGGTAAACAGATTTAAACTAAATATGAGGAAACTTTAAGAAAATCTTTAAATTACATTTGAAATGATCAAATATGACTTAAAAAATAAAATTGCTTTTAAAATAAAACCAGTCAGTTGGTTTTTGCACTGCCATGGGTTGAACTATTGATGCAATTGATACCTGGAATTCCCTCTCAATTGACATACAAAGCTGCAAATCTCTGGTCTGTTTTAGAAAAATCATTAAACTTAAATGCATCATGAACTTTTGATTTGTTTTTAATCATTCCCTTTTACTGTTAAATACTTACATCCTTACTTCCAGTACATCATTACTTCACCTGGGATTGGGTGGGTGGGATGGGGACCTGTGGCTTCGATTGTTTGTATTGGTGTGTGGGGTGGGGGTGTTTTGTACTACCAATTTGTTATCAATTTTGTTTTGTAATTTGGGAGTGTTGTACCCAGTTATTAAGCTCACTAGAGTCTTTAAATAACACTTCCTTTCACAACCATATATACTCTTCTGTATACAAATATTTAGTAAATTTCATAATATAATTGTAAATAAAACTCTTCTGTAATTATATGTAAATATGCTGTGAAAAAACAAATACATGAAATGAAATGAAACTATAACATCATTGATGTCTAGTTTGTTTTTTGGACAATTAACCTGTCTTGAGTTAGATGATTGACAACTTTTTCAACCAATCACCTCATAAATTTGCCTAGCAAGAAATGGGGCAAACATCCTACGTGGTACAGTTATAGATCAACTAGCTAGCGGCGCGCGCTCATGTAGTCAATGCAATTTACTGTATAAAAGTTTGTCTACACACACAGACCGAGTGACAGCAAAATGGTGAACAAAAGTTGCGCTTATGGGCCCGCTGCAGGCTTTGTAAATCTGATTGCCCAGAATTGGCCCAGAACTTGCTTCTTGTGCTCTCAATTTGATGATTCACGGTCAGGGTAACTGAATTACCAAACATGTACGTGCGTGATGAACATAATAGTCACGCAATCATGTCATCTGCTAACGTTAGATCTGCAAATCATTTTCTCTTGCGTTCATCATAAAAGAAGTAACGTTAGTGATATTAGTCATGTGTGTCGTGAGTCAGTTTTCTTGAAAAGTATTGCGATATACCAATATTTCGCAATATTTTTCACCATGATAATCGATACGTAATAGAGCCATGTCGTGACAGCACTAATTTTGAACATAAAGTACTAAATAAACGTTTGTTTATCTTGTATTCAGGGTGTAGCATGCATGAGCAGTTGGTGAAAGCATGTTCTTGTAAAGTGCATGTTATATATATCAAAATATCCTCGAGCTACAGTGTTGGTCAGCCATTACTAAAAAAAAATCAGTTTTTTTCAAGTTTCAAGTTCTTTTTGATAGAAAGTACCACATGAAGGATAAGTTTAATTATCACATGATGTCTGTTTAAGCATTACATGATAGTAGATAATAAACTGAAGAAGATTGTGAGGAAAATATTTAAAAAATCTTTTTCCATGAAGAAAATATACTAATTATCTAATTTATTATCTATGCATGATTTGTGTAGAAGTTACTGAAATCTAACTGTAGGTTACCTCACAGTCTCCCATTTAATGTATTGAAAGATTTTGCAGCTTGCATTATTCGACTACTTTCCATGATTGGACAAAGTAGCTCCAATACCTCCTTTAATTGCAGCATCTTTCCAAGGACAATTATAGACAGACTGGAACTATCTTCCACCATCGCTTGTCCTCTGCAGGGAATAAAATGTGGATAACTTCAAGGAGAGGGTATGGAATGTGGATAACTTCAAAGGAGAGAGAATGGAATGTGGATAACTTCAAAGGAGGGGGAATGGAATGTGGATAACTTCAAAGGAGAGGGAATGGAATGTGAATAACTTCAAGGGAGAGGGAATGGAATGTGGATAACTTCAAAGGAGAGGGAATGGAATGTGGATAACTTCAAAGGAGGGGGAATGGAATGTGGATAACTTCAAAGGAGGGGGAATGGAATGTGGATAACTTCAAAGGAGGGGGAATGGAATGTGGATAACTTCAAAGGAGGGGGAATGGAATGTGGATAACTTCAAAGGAGGGGGAATGGAATGTGGATAACTTCAAAGGAGAGCTATCCAGGATTCTATTCTAAAGCATAAAAGTTGTGTTTTTAAGATGGTTTTATTGCTATACATGTAGGATTATTAATTGATTGTTTGTGATCGTTACACATTGTTAAAACCACACAAGATGGAGAAAATGCTGCAGCATTGGAAGTCTGAAGAGTAAGTTACAACCATGGGATATCAGTGCTTACCAGGGAGCTGCTTCATAGTAACAGCTCCCTGCCTCCATCTATGGAGATCATTGTTGTTTACCAGGGAGCTGCTTCATAGTAACAGCTCCCTGCCATCATCTATGGAGATCATTGTTGTTTACCAGGGAGCTGTTTCAAAGTAACAGCTCCCTGCCACCATCTATGGAGATCATTGTTACCAGGAGCTGCTCAAAGTAACAGCTCCCTGGAGCTGGAGATCATTGTTCAGCTTACCAGGGAGCTGCTTCAAAGTAACAGCTCCCTGCCACCATCTATGGAGATCATTGTTGTTTACCAGGAAGCTGCTTCATAGTAACAGCTCCCTGCCACCATCTATGGAGATCATTGTTGTTTACCAGGAAGCTGCTTCATAGTAACAGCTCCCTGCCATCATCTATGGAGATCATTGTTGTTTACCAGGGAGCTGCTTCAAAGTAACAGCTCCCTGCCTCTATCTATGGAGATCATTGTTGTTTACCAGGGAGCTGCTTCAAAGTAACAGCTCCCTACCACCATCTATGGAGATCATTGTTGTTTACCAGGAGCTGGTAACAGCTCCCTGCCACCATCTATGGAGATCATTGATGTTTACCAGGACAGCTCCCTGCCACCATCTATGGAGATCATTGTTGTTTACCAGGAAGCTGCTTCATAGTAACAGCTCCCTGCCATCATCTATGGAGATCATTGTTGTTTACCAGGAGCTGCTTCAAAGTAACAGCCCCTGCCACCATCTATGGAGATCATTGTTGTTTACCAGGAAGATGCTTCATAGTAACAGCCCCTGCCACCATCTATGGAGATCATTGTTGTTTACCAGGAAGCTGCTTCATAGTAACAGCTCCCTGCCACCATCTATGGAGATCATTGTTGTTTACCAGGGAGCTGCTTCATAGTAACAGCTCCCTGCCATCATCTATGGAGATCATTGTTGTTTACCAGGAAGCTGCTTCATAGTAACAGCTCCCTGCCATCATCTATGGAGATCATTGTTGTTTACCAGGAAGCTGCTTCATAGTAACAGCTCCCTGCCATCATCTATGGAGATCATTGTTGTTTACCAGGAGCTGCTTCAAAGTAACAGCCCCTGCCACCATCTATGGAGATCATTGTTGTTTACCAGGAAGCTGCTTCATAGTAACAGCTCCTGCCACCATCTATGGAGATCATTGTTGTTTACCAGGAAGCTGCTTCATAGTAACAGCTCCCTGCCACCATCTATGGAGATCATTGTTGTTTACCAGGAGCTGCTTCATAGTAACAGCTCCCTGCCACCATCTATGGAGATCATTGTTGTTTACCAGGAGCTGCTTCAAAGTAACAGCTCCCTGCCATCATCTATGGAGATCATTGTTGTTTACCAGGGAGCTGCTTCAAAGTAACAGCTCCCTGCCACCATCTATGGAGATCATTGTTGTTTACCAGGGAGCTGCTTCATAGTAACAGCTCCCTGCCACCATCTATGGAGATCATTGTTGTTTACCAGGGAGCTGTTTCAAAGTAACAGCTCCCTGCCACTATCTATGGAGATCATTGTTGTTTACCAGGGAGCTGTTTCAAAGTAACAGCTCCCTGCCACCATCTATGGAGATCATTGTTGTTTACCAGGAAGCTGCTTCATAGTAACAGCTCCCTGCCATCATCTATGGAGATCATTGTTGTTTACCAGGGAGCTGCTTCAAAGTAACAGCTCCCTGCCACCATCTATGGAGATCATTGTTGTTTACCAGGAAGCTGCTTCATAGTAACAGCTCCCTGCCACCATCTATGGAGATCATTGTTGTTTACCAGGGAGCTGCTTCAAAGTAACAGCTCCCTGCCACCATCTATGGAGATCATTGTTGTTTACCAGGAAGCTGCTTCATAGTAACAGCTCCCTGCCACCATCTATGGAGATCATTGTTGTTTACCAGGGAGCTGCTTCAAAGTAACAGCTCCCTGCCACCATCTATGGAGATCATTGTTGTTTACCAGGAAGCTGCTTCATAGTAACAGCTCCCTGCCACCATCTATGGAGATCATTGTTGTTTACCAGAAAGCTGCTTCATAGTAACAGCTCCCTGCCACCATCTATGGAGATCATTGTTGTTTACCAGGGAGCTGCTTCAAAGTAACAGCTCCCTGCCACCATCTATGGAGATCATTGTTGTTTACCAGAAAGCTGCTTCATAGTAACAGCTCCCTGCCATCATCTATGGAGATCATTGTTGTTTACCAGGAAGCTGCTTCATAGTAACAGCTCCCTGCCACCATCTATGGAGATCATTGTTGTTTACCAGGGAGCTGCTTCATAGTAACAGCTCCCTGCCACCATCTATGGAGATCATTGTTGTTTACCAGGAAGCTGCTTCATAGTAACAGCTCCCTGCCACCATCTATGGAGATCATTGTTGTTTACCAGGGAGCTGCTTCAAAGTAACAGCTCCCTGCCACCATCTATGGAGATCATTGTTGTTTACCAGGAAGCTGCTTCATAGTAACAGCTCCCTGCCATCATCTATGGAGATCATTGTTGTTTACCAGGAAGCTGCTTCATAGTAACAGCTCCCTGCCACCATCTATGGAGATCATTGTTGTTTACCAGGGAGCTGCTTCAAAGTAACAGCTCCCTGCCACCATCTATGGAGATCATTGTTGTTTACCAGGAAGCTGCTTCATAGTAACAGCTCCCTGCCATCATCTATGGAGATCATTGTTGTTTACCAGGAAGCTGCTTCATAGTAACAGCTCCCTGCCATCATCTATGGAGATCATTGTTGTTTACCAGGAAGCTGCTGCTCCCTGCCTTCTATGGAGATCAGTAACAGCTCCCTGCCACCATCTATGGAGATCATTGTTGTTTACCAGGAGCTGCTTCATAGTAACAGCTCCCTGCCATCATCTATGGAGATCATTGTTGTTTACCAGGAAGCTGCTTCATAGTAACAGCTCCCTGCCATCATCTATGGAGATCATTGTTGTTTACCAGGAAGCTGCTTCATAGTAACAGCTCCCTGCCATCATCTATGGAGATCATTGTTGTTTACCAGGAAGCTGCTTCATAGTAACAGCTCCCTGCCACCATCTATGGAGATCATTGTTGTTTACCATCTGAACAAATTTTGACAGATATTTTCAAGGAGTAAAAATGGTAGAATAAATTTCACTATTTTTTGTAAAAGAAAAGTGTCGTCTGTCACTCTGCTTCACAGGACTTAATCATATTCAATCAAACTTGACAGATATCTCGATAAAGATTTCATTAGATTCTTGAGCTCTGTTGAGCTCAATTAATGTATTTGTTTAAGAGGAAGAGTTAGAAACCCATGAAATGATTGCTTAATACTGTGTTATTTACCCCTGTACTGCAAGAAAGGTTATGTGCATTTAAATGCATTAGTGAAAAACAAAGAGAAGAAATTGAGTTCTGTATTTTGCATAATTTTTTACTTCATACCAAACTATCAATCAATTAGTGCTTACTTTATTGTAATGTTGAACACGCTCCTCCCACTTGGAAACCCAAAACACATTTTATTTAATGTTTAAAAAAAAATACCTTCAGCTTTAAAAATATGTACCCTGAAGTTCAGGAGTCATTCAGCTCCAGAGAGAGGTGAAGTGAACAATTTTGACAGTATTTTGGAAATTTGAGATTTGTGTTCTTCCGATGGTATGTTTTCTTAGCTTTGATTTGTACATTATGTGGTTTAGCTTTTTATGGTAATACCAAGTATTTGTGAATGCCATACACAGTGCTTACTTGAATGTTAAGTATAAACATTTTGTATTCAAACCTTATGGTAATCTTTGATGAATATTTTGAATATCTTTGAATACATTTTTATATTTTTGTATTTAACTTTGCCATAATCATATTCTTCATTATCATAGCAGCCATTAATATATTTTTTCGAACCTCCTGGAGTCATTATCATTTTTAGTCTCATTTTTTTTTTTCGTCATTATTACCAATCATTGTTGACAGGGAAACTATATACAGATATACTTTGTGGTAGCATAGGTAGACTTTTAAAAGTAAATCTTTTCCACACTGGAGATCCTCCATCTTGAATTACAGTATGTGCCCAAAGTTTGTAAGAATATATTACGTACAGTAAATCCAAGGGGTGCTGTTTGTTAGCATCATTGGACATTTTTTTTTTTTTTTTTTTTTTTTAGAACTTCAAAGAATGTAGCTGTTGAATGCTATTGCACTTGTGATCATTAGCTTGTACTTTCTTAAGAGGTGTAAAGGCATATTCCACTGCAAACAACGGAAATTTAATGAAGGCATTTCGTAGAAATTAAAACCTAGATAATATAAGTAATGATAAACAAAACTGTATATTCATAATATTCCAATTGTTTGTCATATCCTCAATACTCCTACAGTATGTTACAATTTTACTAAAATCACATTGTTGTACTGTATGCATGGGACATCAAGTTTGGTTTTGGTAATATAAGATATTCTTATAAAATATTTAACATGACATACTGTACAGGGAATATTTGTCAATATGGAAATTTAAACTTGGACAGACAATCATTTCTATTAATAGTTAAAGTAGGCCTACACCTATTTTATACAGTAGCTATTGTTATTGAAATATTTTCCCAAAATGTGATTTTAATCGAAATCACAGAATAATCAAATTGACATACAGTACATGTACAGTAGAACCCTGTATATGTGACATGTTGCGAGAAAGACAATGATTTCATGAATGATTTTCCCATTTAAAAAATATTTATTTTCCTCCTTGTCGATTTCTGTATTTTGCTGCGGGCTAAGTTTGTAATCTTGCTGTCAACGCCTTTACATATTCCCAGCGGACAATGAAAAAGTGAAGAAAAAAAAACTAGATGAAACTAAAAAGAGGCAGAAATATTGTATCAGTAGGAATAGGACAGTTGCCGAGTCAATCAATTATCCTATGGAAATCCAGGGAGGAAACAAAATAATGGAAAAAGTCATAAAAAATGGGGGGAAATAAAGAGAATCAAACACAAAACTTTGGAAGCAACCTTGAACCAGTGATACAGTAGTTTTAGCTTTCAAGGACAGATCGCATAATATTAGATTTGGACAGTGTGGGATGTTGGATCATATGAAGGCCAGAGGAGGTACATTTAGAATGTAATTAAATGTTTCTGAATCTGATGGGGCAAAATATTGACACAAATACTGGTTAAGCCATGTAAATGAATATTGTTTGCTAGTCAACCCATGAATGTCAAATTTTTGGTTGTTTGTTTTAGGGTGAATATTTGACACTTGAATTGAAGAACTATAGATTATCATAACATTAAACTCAGAAAACTCTTGTTTTTCATGGTAATTTGACTCTCAACAAGTACCTGTCAAAATGTGATATTATTCCAAAGTAGTTTTTGGGCTGATCTTTTGAAGTGAAATATAACATGGTAAGCTTGAGTCCAATATAACAGTTTGTGATAAATATCAGCTGAATGCCTTGTCATTTTCTTGGTAATATGACCCTTGCAAGAATGATACTAAATTTGTATAGTTTGGGAAATTAATGTTTTGTTGAAAGTTTCTTTGATAAGCTTGTTTGAATGAATTTATATCTTTAAAAATCAGAAACCCTTTTTTTTGTGGCAAGTCTATGTTTTGTGTTTGTGGGAAGCTGAACCTTTACATTTTGATGGTCTTCAGGAAATAATTGTTTTTGGTGCACAGTTTGGTTTGTTTGAATGAGTTATTGATGAAAAGTGGAACTTTACATTCAAGGTGAAACATATGACTGTAATAAAGTAGATGCTCCATATTGATGGCTTAAATTCAATCTGTTGAAATAAAGGCTTATTTGGTAAACATGTTTGATTGCAACTATTGATGACCACCTGAAAATCAGATCGAAACACTTGAGTTTTCTCGGTAAATTGAACGTGTAAAAAATGGCTTGATGTGTGTTAGCAGTAAAATGTTATACTGTAGAACATCATTGTTGCGTAAAAGAACACAAGAATTGATTTTGGTTTTGCTTTGACAGATGAATTGATCCTTTCCTTGATTTCTGTATGTTTCTAAGCGATTGATGCCCTTTTAGGTAATGCTGATGTTTGCGTAGAATTTGCACGAATAGAAAGACTTGTGTCCATTAACTTAATAGTATCTTGACAAGTTGGAGAATGTTTACTTGAATAGCACTGCTGTATAAAAGATCTATGGTTAAGAGGAGATATAGGTAAACTTCTCATCAATTGATAACAGTAAAAATCATGAATATAGCCTAAATTTATATCAAAATTAGTTTTTTTTAAATGTAGGTGTTGATAGGCACTATATCAATGAGTCATTTTGCAGCTGCAATAGAATAGTATGAAATAATAATAATAACCTTCTCCATTATGCTTGAATTAACAGTTTGTAAACTCACCTTCTATTAAAATTGCTATTGTCTGGAAATGAGATGGGAAAATTTACAGTTCATTAAAACTTAGTAAAGAAAGAAATTGAAATGAATTGCAAAATCAAATACTGTTACAGATGGCCTATATACAGTATGTGAAATGGATATTTGAATACTGAGATGTGTGGTGTATGATTCAGAGAGCTTTTAGGAATACCTTTTAGGAGTACCTTTTAGGAGTACATTTTAGGAGTACATTTTAGGAGTACCTTTTAGGAGTACCTTTTAGGAGTACCTTGTTGGAGTACCTTTTAGGAGTACCTTCTAGGAATGCCTTTAAGGAGTACCTTTTAGGAGTACCTTTAGGACTGTTTCACTGGTTAGACATGTCTCTTGTGTGATGAAGAAAATAACAAACAAAACCACTTTGATACCTTATTTGATCAGATACTGAACTCTATAGCTGTATTTGTTTAACGTCTGGTGTGGAAGGTAGAAGAATGACATCACATATCCTACTTTGTTAAGTAATTCAAAGTAATTATCAAAAGCTCTTCCCGTGGTAAATCACGGTACAAGTTCTTTCCTAGTATGTATTCATTGATTCATTAATGGAAGTCACAAAACATTTCAAATTTATGAGTGTACAGTGCATGCGCTACTGTTAATAGAAACTTTCTAATGTTGTACTCAGAATTAAGTCTTGTTAAATGGTATAATTTGGGAAGATATTTTCTTAATTGTCCACTGAGCATTAAAGGATTAAATACTTCAGTGGTCATGCTTGTCTATCTTATATAAAAGAGGTCTCTAAAAGTAACAAAATGGTGAAGAAAGCATTGCAAAATCTTATTCCATTAAGGAGATATTCAAGTTTAAAATTTATGGTAACAGTTCTTTAGAAACGACTGAAATCAGACTAGTTATGATATCACAGCCTCAGATTCCTGAAAGTCTTTATGTATTTAAAAAAAAACTTATTTAATATTTTCACTATTTAAATTATTTTCCCCAAAACTTTCCTCAGGTGGTATGTTAGAAATATCTTTACTAGATTCAGTTTTACTACTTTTATAACATATCCCAATGGTTTTAAGCCACAAAATTGCAGGAAAAATTATGATAAAAAGTTCAAAAATTAATGAAATGTTATTGAAATGAAATTAAACTTATGTTTTAATGGGCCAATATGCAATGGAAGTTTTGGCTGACTTTCAGCCTTCTCTTAGGCAATCTCACGGAAAGGTATGTTTCGTTGTAAGCTCACCACCATATGAGCTCTCTGGGAAGATGACAATGAGCTTTACAACTGTAGCTCACAGGCACTGTAGGTATACCTGTTGTAGCATCCAATGAGCTTGTTTATTCTACAAACTCATAAAGAATCCAATTTGAAATTATAACCCCAGCAAGTTGTGAGCTTGATGTAAATGGTGAGCTTAAGCGAGCACACCATGTGTGACCTACGTGTTGTTGCTGTCCATCATGATTTAAAGTACTTATAAATTTGTGGAAAATAGTCTCTTAATCACTTTTAAATTAGGACACTTTTGAGAGAGAAAAAAAGTCTTTAATTTGATGTTCCTGTGCATTCTTTAGCATCTTTCTTAAACTGATGCTAATAACATTTTGATTGGATATAACAGGATTGCATGGGCAGTAGTTAAAAAGAAATTTATTTCAGAAAGAAATATTTATGAAGTAGCCTTTTCTTTTATTAGTGATTTAACATTACATGCACGTGTTAACTGACCGCAAGGCCACACATACACAGTGCAGTCACATCTCATGCCATGCGGCATGAAACATGAAACTTCTTTTAGTTGGCTCTAATCATATACATATGTACATGTACCGTAGTCCTGTAATTCACTAGGGTTGATGCATTATTCATTGGAATACAACTATTGAAGCTCTTATTTATTGGGGCTACAACTATTGAGGCTACAACTATTGATGATGTTTGATACACGTACTGTAGTTGGGCCGGTAGGTACAATGCTGCATTTGCAAGCAAAGAATTGCATTTAGACAATTTTAATGTTTTCTTTATACCGTTTACAAACACAACATCGTCATTTAAGATGAAGTACAAAAAAATATGTGAGAAGGAACTGTCAGGAATTTTACTGGATTGGTATGACTACAGTGCTACCAAATAATTTCTTAAAGATAGGAGGGTACATGAATGACATGAGTGTAATTGGAATGAAATATGTAATAAACCATGAAATAGCCAGGCCAAATGTTTAATCAAAGTTGATTATTAATGGACCATTTTACATTATTTTGAATTTTAAGGCCTTTAAAGACGAATTCTATTTAAATTCTGTGAAATCTTAAAGAGAAACCTTATGTTAACTTATTGTATTTCACTATAAATCAGTGTTCTGAAATTTTAGGCCATGTACATTTTTTTCTGCACATTTGTGTTGTGGTGTATGAACAGTCAGACTTCTCAATAAAACACATTTTGTTTTTCACACAGTAATTAGACTTCCCAGATTTCAATACACTCCAGTATGCTGTTTCTTTTACTGTATATTGTAACAATCAAAATCAATTCTGCAAACGAAAAACAACAAAAGACTACAATCTGCAGTTTTTAATCAGAGTAAATTTTGGGATTATTTAAATTTGTTGATCTAAAAATCTTTTGAAATTACCAAATTAAGTATTATAAATTAAAAAGCAACATAAAGTATACTACAGTTGTAGCATAAGTGCATTTCTCATATAACTTACAATTAATATCATATTAATGTTATAACTTACAATTAATATTATATTAATGTTATAACTTACAGTTAATATTATATTAATGTTATAACTTACAATTAATATCATATTAATGTTATAACTTACAATTAATATTATATTAATGTTATTTACTTACAATTAATGCAAGACCGAAACCTACCACACATTTTGTTTATCATACAATAAATAAACACCACAGATTTGATCTTCTGCAGTTAGTAATAATGGAAGTAATTTTTTGTAAGTTATTAAAAGCCTTGCAGTTGGAAAGTTACCTGTAAAAACATCATCATAAAGCAAACTACTGTGCAGCTCTTTCATAACATGTCTGATATACTCCATAACCTTACAAAACTGACATAGCTGTAAATCCTCCATTTGTTTAAAAGCCCCCAGAGAAATTTAAAAGTTTACCTTTTCGTCTTTAACCATCTACATTTTTTTTTTATCCATCTTCGTTTTTAATCAAGGGTATCAATAATTGCAAACATATAGTACATACAGCAAAGCTTTGATACAAAATTTAAGGAAAGTTAGGTATAGAATGACAAGCTCTATGTAAGTACTGTGTGTTTTGACAGTGGTAATCGCATTAATGTAGTTTGGAGATTCTCACAGGACTGGAAAACTTCAGGAGATGGATGGCATGAAACGCAAATCCAAGCAGAATATTTAAACAAGCTTTATGTTCTAAACATATAAACGAATTGCATCTAAAGTCAGTTTACGATTTTGTGCTGTGCCATGTAGATCTTATAGGATAAGATTTCAGTGGTTAAGCATGTTCATCTACATGTAATAGAGAACAACTGATGGAACAGATTAGGAAACAATTCTAGACCTTAATGTATAAATGGGGGTCAAATTTCTTCCTTTTTTTTGCCACAAATAATACTGTTCCGAATCAGATTTCACTGTTTAAACTGTTTTGCTGATTACAAGACAACCCTTACAGAAATGTTAACTTGCATTGTGACAAGCTAACAATTTTGAGCTTGCGCAAGCGTGCTGCAAGCTTGCAGCAAGCATGCTGCAAGCATGCAGCAAGCATGCTGCAAGCTTGCAGCAAGCATGCTGCAAGCTAGTATTTGGAACAAATTAGCTTGTGCAAGCTAAGCAAAAACTCTGCAAGCTTGCGCAAGCTAGCAAAAGTGTTTGTTAGCTTGCGTAAGTTAACAAATATTTTATGCTCGCTTGCACAAGCTAATGTTAGCTTGCACAAGCTAGCAAGCTAGTATTTGTTCCAAATACTAGCTTGCAGTATGCTTGCTGCAAGCTTGTAGCATGCTTTAGTAAGCTTGAAGCATGCTTGCGCAAGGTAAAATTGTTAGTTTGTCGCGAGTGTGCTGCAAGCTAAAATTTCTGTAAGGGAAATTCCTTTGTTTAAAATAGGCAACTTATTGGCAAATACTTTATTAGTACATGTGTAAATAATGTTGGTTATTAGTATATACATGATGTACTGTAGTACAGACGCGTGCAGTTGTACATGTGCAAGCATGTATGTTCATGATTGATTGTGCTGACAATTGCAGGCACGGTGGGAAAGCTTTTTCTTACTGGAAGAAATTTTTTGTATGATAATCTTGTTTGACAACATGCCTTTTCTTTCTCCAGAAGTCAAATGCCACAATGCTTGTGAAAAGAACACTGTTCCAAGTTCCATCGGAACAGTAATGTTTGAAAATTGTTTCTGCATAAAAAGCATTGTTATCGGAACAGTGGAATAGTGGGAAATTCCACGCCTGATAAAAGTAGATAATTAATGGATAGGTAGAGACAACAATAGTTCATTTGATTTAAAATCTATTAGAAAACATGACGAAAGCAACAAATTTTATCACAATTGAATAAAAATAGGGTTATTTAACAGCGTTTTAAAGATTTTTGTGCAAATAATTAATTTGTTGTGTTATTCATATGATGTATGAACCTAGTCTCAGGCTGCTTATCCATTATTTTTTAGCCCTTACCATACCCCCAACCAATCTCAAGCTGGAGAAGCCATTTTGAACATTGTCAAGGTCTGAAATTAAGGAAAGAAATATAAAGGAAAACAAAAGCCTTTCTAGGTAATTTCCTTGTTCATATTTTATCAATACTTAACAAATTTTTAACTTTGATTACTTGTAGCTTGAAAACTATGTATCATCATGCTACAGTAAATTCAAAATTTAAAGACTGATTATTGAACCAAGAATTGAATGTTTTGGTACTGGTTGAACAGAACACTTACGTACCTGTCCACAGACCTTTCAAGGATAAGAGTTCAGTGGTAAAGCTTTGGTTTTATTGTATGCAGGGATACTGTAATAGACCTAACTGTATGTACAGAGAACAACAGATTATGGGAAACAATTTGCGAAGGTCTCAGTGCATAAAAGTAGAAAGTTCAGTTGGTGTACATTGCTATCTGATCATGATACAGTAGTAGCAACGTGTTGTACTCAACTGTGGCAGGTAATTACATAATCTACAAAGGAAAATCTCTAGAAATATTCTTTATCCTGCTCTTAATTTTCAGTATTATCTTTGGTCATTTTGAATGATTAGGACGAGATGAAAATCTAGATGAATGCTAAATATTCCAGAGAATTTAAACAAATTCTCTAGAAGTTTATCCAAGTACTGTACAGTATCAAAGGAATATTCCCATGGTTTTGTGTAAAATTTTATTTGATAGAGCACACTTTGAGAGCCAATTTGGTACAAAAATCTTATTGATAACATATTCCATTCAGGAGATATGGATTTTTAAAGATTTCCCTATTGCATTTTAAAGTTTTTGTACAGTATGATGAAATTATGTTTGATGATGTCATGGAAGCAATTCCATTGCAATTGTTTTTGTATTTTTTGAATTTTTCAAACGTTATTGAAGTAGGGTATATTTGGCAATGTACTGTATATAACATTAAAAACATGGGAATATATAATATTTAAAAACATGGGAATATTCCTTTAAAAATGGTGGGAATATTCCTTTAAAAACATAGGAATATTCCTTTAAAAACATGGGAATATTCCTTTAAAAACATGGGAATATTCCTTTAAAAACATTGGAATATTCTTTAAAAACATTGGAATATTCCTTTAAAAACATGGAAATATTCCTTTAAAAACATGGGAATATTCCTTTAAAAACATGGGAATATTCCTTTAAAAACATGGGAATATTTCTTTAAAAACATGGGAATATTCCTTTAAAAACATGGGAATATTCCTTTAAAAACATGGGAATATTCCTTAAACAGCATTCAGTAGTGGTGGCTTTTCTTTGTCATAGGAGCTGTGCTGAAATGGCAAGGATGTTGTTAGATTTGGAGTAACCCTGTCACATGCTCAAGGATCGTTAGCAACACTAGTGCAAGGCATGTTTAACTACCATCATGAAATTTATGTAAGATTAAGGAATACTGGCATGAAATAATGGGCCAAAACTGGTTCTTAATACAATGGTGGGACATAGCTTGCACTGAGAATGACCTGGCAGAGTAGTTAGCCTCCCAATTGATGGATTAAGAGCTAGAAATGTCAGTTGCATTTATGTTTCTGATTATTCCCAGCATTAGTATGGCACAACCTCTGATTTCACCTTCAGTATTGGTGAATGTAAGAGAAACATTAATTCTCCTACGACCCAGAATAATATTCCTTCACTTGTTAGCCAAGAGGTGCAGGGGCCCAGTGGTTAAGGATTTATGCTTGTATTTAAAAGGTACTGGGCTTGATTCCCGTCATGAATGCTGCATTGCATCCTTGAGCAAGGCACTTTACTCTACTTGCTTCAGTCCACTCAGCTGTAAAATGAGTACCTGCACTGCTAGGAAGTTAATCTGCGATGGACTGGCATCCTGTCCAAGGGGAGTCATGTACAGTACTTTCATCTGCTTGCGAACTGGGGATAAGCACTGGCTCCTATGAGCATAATGGCTTGTATGGATTTAGCTTAGTCAGCTTGTTAGCCAAGTACAGTACCCAGGTCAGATTTATTTTGAGATGTTTACAGAAAAAAGGGTCCGACAAGCATAAGGCAAGCATGTGATAAATTAGAAAAACATGCTCACAAGCTTGCACAAGCAATCTACTGTAGATAACTTGTAGCGAGTGTAAAATTGGAACCCATGCACGAGCCACATCATGCAGCAAGCTTGTGCATGCTCACTGTGTATCTTTGGAAGTATGCACAAGTTTTTTTGAGCATGCTACAAGCCTGCATGATATTCTTGCAAGCTAGTATTTCTATGAATGGAAAATTTGCCAAAGAAAGAAATGAAAATGAGAGAAAATCAAATGTTAGTTTAATTCTCGTGAATATTCATTTGTCAATGTCTGAAAAGAGGAAGTAGATCTCTAGATACTCTTGAACACTGTGGTCACCCAGGGCAGACACAGAGTGGCAGTGGTCTAGAGCAGACCAGTTTAGAGAGAACTTTCAAAAAATAAAGAAAGTGGACAGTTTTTCTTGAAGATGTCAGAAGACCAAAGTTCGGTATGTTCCAGAGAGTGCAGAATTCTTTCTTATTTTTGTTGCAGATATCATCCTGTAATTTACTTTGAAATAAAGAAAATATTGTAAAAACTTTTTTTGAAATTTGATTAAAGTAATGTGATTATTGTGTTCTTTCTGTTGTATTCTTTTCTTCTGGTATACAACATTTGTTGTTTTATTTGCTTACTGTATCATTCAGGACCATAAGTGAACAAACCTAAGACTGAAGTACTACCTACATATCCAGCAAGTGTTTTGTGGCTCCCAGCATTAGTTGTAATTCTCATCTTTTTCTCCATTTCATGCGCCAATAGGAAGAAGAAATGGAAACATTCAAGGCTGATGCGATGAGGGAGGCGAAAATGGATGCAGAGCTGAAGGAGCTGAGGGGTGAGAACGAGGAACTCCGAGATCAGATCCTACAGCTGCAAGGGGAGGTATATGGAGCAAGGCTAGCCGCAAAGTATTTGGACAAGGAGTTAGCTGGCAGGTAAGTCATGATACAAGATACTTTATGATGGATGTAAATAATGTACTGTATTAGGAAGAGTTCTGAATGTTAGTTTGAACCGTCTTTGAATTTAAAAACAGCTTTTGTTATTTTTGACTTGTGGATGATCACAGCTGGAGTGATTTCAGTATGCTGTGTTTGTGATGTATGACTGGGTAGATGGCTCATAAGAACTTCTTTATCCTTAAACTCAGACGCTGAAAATGTCTAATTCCTGGGGTATGGTAAATATAAAGTATGTCTAATTCCTGGGGTATGGTAAATATAAAGTATGTCTCATTCCTGGGGTGTGGTAAATATAAAGTATGTTTGATTCCTGGGCTATGGTAAATATAAAGTATGTCCAATTCCTGGGCTATGGTAAATATAAAGTATGTCTAATTCCTGGGCTATGGTAAATTTAAAGTATGTCTAATTCCTGGGCTATGGTAGATATAAAGTATGGCTAATTCCTGGGGTATGGTAAATATAAAGTATGTTTGATTCCTGGGCTATGGTAAATATAAAGTATGTCTATTTCCTGGGGTATGGTAATTATAAAGTATGTCTAATTCCTGGGCTATGGTAAATATAAAGTTTGTATTCAAAACAGTTTGGAGAGGATTTGCTGCAACCTTAAAAGAATGATGAATATCAATTGAAAAACACACACATCACAAATTTGAATATTGAAGCCCAAAAATAAGAAGAAAAATAAATATTATCAGGTACTAAGACAGAGAAGTCATTACCATCAAGTAGAAGTTTTAAAAATAATTTCCAGTAGTGAAAGCAAATTTTAATTTTAAATGCAATTCATTGGCAAGTGTTATTAAAAGTGTTGGTGTTAAAAGGGAGGTTGTGAAAGCACTCTTAATTTTTTTAAGCCATTTATTTTGGACAACCTCAATATTCAGTATTTCCTAAAAGGAACAAGGTATTTACTGGTATAGTTTCTTCTTTGTGCTTTTGCCTTCTCTATGATAATGATCTTATCATACAAGATAGACATGCCCAGCTGAGCTAATCATTTAATACCAACACACATGATGAACCCTCTTGGTGCATTGTCAACATTAAACTCTGCAAATATTTATCGATGTAAATATAATCAAATATGAAATAGTAAAATTAATTTAATGAGTTCTTGGAAGTGGTCAATATTTCACATTCATTTGTGGTATTCACCAAATACCTAAAACAAATATTTTGTAAAATATACCACAGTGGAAGAACAGAGAGGAGGCCACAAGAATTAGATTGAAATATATTCGGTTCCATTCAAGTAGTAGACTGTCACCTTACCCTTATCCTTGGACCACAGCCGAAATGCCTTTGACAACAACATGCCAGGTGCATCTGTCTAACATACTGTAGCTATGCCTAGTTCTTGGAATTGCGGTTTTGTGTCTCTATAATCACATCCAGGAAAGTCATACAGTAGGTCGTCTACTTTTGCGTGTGGTGGGTTAGCCGCCAAATTAGTAGATCAGAAATATACTCTCCTCTGCTCGATGGCAGTGCCCCCTAAGCATATACTTTCCTCTGCTCGATGGCAGTGCCCCCTAAGCATATACTCTCCTCTGCTCGATGGCAGTGCCCCCTAAGCATATACTCTTCTCTGCTCGATGGCAGTACCCCCTAAGCATATACTCTCCTCTGCTCGATGGCAGTGCCCCCTAAGCATATACTCTTCTCTGCTCTATGGCAGTACCCCCTAAGCATATACTCTCCTCTGCTCAATGGCAGTGCCCCCTAAGCATATACTCTCCTCTGCTCGATGGCAGTGTCCCCTAAGCATATACTCTTCTCTGCTCGATGGCAGTACCCCTAAGCATATACTCTCCTCTGCTCGATGGCAGTGCCCCCTAAGCATATACTCTCCTCTGCTCTATGGCAGTGCCCCCTTAGAGTGGTTCTCCTCCTTGCCACAGTTGTAGAAATTTGTGGGATGTTCCCAGAGATTTTTTTCTTCTTCAGGATTTGATCTTTCCAATTGATGTCCTGCATGCTTAGGAGTCTAGTGTAAGTACCATCGAGGTACTTCTCAAGGTCCCTCTTCACAAACTAATGCCTTTTGATTTTAAGCAACTCACAGACAAAGCTGGTTATATTTCTATGTATGCAGATGATCTCTATTTGACATTGTAATAATGTAACGTATTGTTGTTACTTGTTAAACCACAGTATAGACGACATCAAGGAGAAGACAAAGATCTGCTTACAGTAGCTTAGAACCCTTTATTTCAGTAACTGCTCTTACTGGACTTTTTTTCACCACACTGTTAATACTCCTAAGACTGAACTTCAACTCTGCACTCTTCTATTCTAATGGCTATACTCGGACTACTGCTTGCACTAATTGCTTTTAGTAAACTAATTAATGTAACCTGACACACACACACACACACAGTGAACACACAATTACAATGACCTGGTCATCACCTGCATTATGATAGTAACATTGCCATCACGAAATGCTTAATATGACCCGGACAAGAACACAGGTACGACGTACGGACACACATACATGTAGCATCAACAACCCAGCCAATGTCCATGGCCTTTAATAACCAGGTGTGGTGCACTGGTTGCATAGAGACACCTACGACAACGATTACAATGACGGGGTTGTTGCCTGCGTATTCGTTAATGATAGTAACAATGCTATCACTAAACGCTTAATATGACCCAGACGAGAACACATGTATGACGTACGGACAGACATAACATCGACAACCAAGTCAATGTCCACGGCCTTTGATAACCAGCTGTGGTGCACTGGCGTGTCTACGCCAACCTAGGCACACCTAAAATGTACTGTCTTTTTATATCAAAATATTCTGAACTTAATTCTTGTGGCTTATCCCTTATAAATGATAACCATTGTTGCTCATCCTTAATTTTATTCCTTGCTACCTTGAGCCACAATACTCTGTTGCTCAGTAAACAAAGATAACAATCACTTACAGAGATTTGACCTGAGCAACAATAATGACATACAGATCTGGAGGTCTGAGATGTACTGTACACTGTGTACAGCCTTATGATGATTCACCAAAAATATAGGATAACTAAATACTGTGACTGCACATATGGAAATAAATACTGTACATGTTGGTAACTTTCTTACATTATTTACTAAGTCATACACTACACATGTATGCATTTTCAATGTATAATGATGAATAGTCGCTTCACGCTCACTTTTTTGTATGTACAGTACGTACACGCGTAGTTAACTTGCTAAATGTTCACAGCTTTACTAAAGTATCTGATTTGAGTTGACAAGAATCAAGAGAAAGAATCATCTTACTGTACCTACAGTACAGTCGGGAATAACCGTACACGCTAAGTGCGGGGCGTTAGTGCACTTACCACCATGATGAATGGAGCTGCCCAAGCGCAAAATCGCGCTAAACGTGGGTTACCGCGCTAACATCATCGAGCTTGCAGCCCTGCAGATTCTATTCATCTGTGACTTAACGCGCTAAAAATCGATAACACATTGTATGCATTATGTCAATCAAGATCGAAGTGCCTGTGCTTGGTAAAGGGACTCCTAACGTTGCACAGTTAGAATAATCTGCTTATCGAATTAGGCCTGGCATACTTTTTCTTTAGCAAAATGTTTTAACGCGAGGCCTAGAGGAATTAAAAACTTTCGTAAAATATTATTTTGTTTTCATTCAGTTTCACGTTGAACTCTGGGATATATATATATTTTTTAATTCAGTCAGCATCGCAACGTTCAAAATCACAGTATACAGTACATAGGCCCTACTTGCAATGTTCGCTTACGAAACGAGGCAATGTCTTCATTTGCATTGCATTTTTTCGGATGGAATTTTTAATAAAAATACTTATTAAATCCATTAGGGAAAAAAAAGTGATGTAAAAATTGAATCAATCCTTTAATTACGTTTAATTTTTTTACAGTTTTTGGACAAACAAAATGAATTTCGGGCAAACAAAAAATGATTCTGGCGATGTTTTTTGATTGAGTTTAGCTATCCCATCACACAGTCACATTAAAAAGCCTAGCGTTAGGCTACATGGTTTAATCGATGTGTAATGGTGTTCTGCTTTTGTTGTACAATTAGAAATAAGACATAAGAGCTAATATTTCTAAGCTTTGCTGATATTGATAGGAGGCTTCTGTTAAATATTAATGACTAAATATTTCGTCGGTTATAGATCTACTGTTAGGCCAAATGTTGAGGATGGGAAATGAATAAATTTAAACTGATGTTGACATGTTTATCTTATATTTTTTCTAGGGATGTACCGGATCCAAATTTTTGGATCCGGCCGGAACCGGATTTTGCCGGATCCAGGTTGAAATCTGGCCGGATAAAATCCGGCCGGAACCGGATTTTTCATTGCTTACAACAATTCTCATAATCTTAAGAAACAAAGGGAAAGGGGTGGGGGCAGGGGATTGTCAAGTTGGCTACTTATGGCTAACAACCCAACATTTTTGGAAAATAACAATTATTGGGCATATTGTGATGAAATCAAATCAAAATTAGTGCAAGTTCTGGATTAATCCTAACATGTACCAAATTTGGAAATTCAGGCAAAATTTGAAGATATTAATAAGAGGAACGATTCTGGGTACTGTTTTAAGAAAAGTGTGATTTTGCGTGATTGTCTCAGCCCTATCAAGATATTTAAGTATGAAAACAACGGGCAATGTCTAAAAATTGTGGCAAAAATTACTGTGCACCTGAAGAGAACTGTCTATCCTCTTCATTTATCATCATAAATGGACTTAAAATTCCAAGCCATACTTAATACTTTTTTGGGAGGAGGGGAGGGGTGGGGTGAGGGGATTAAATTCCCCATCTAATAAAAGTATAATAAGTTATACATGCTTCTACAGGCTGTAGCCTAGGCTCTTTACTATAATTGCATCTCAAAACATTTGATAATGTTTAAAAACTTTCAGCCATCATTTAATATTTCAATGACATCTGGATTGGCCCTACTACCTAAATTTTACCATTCAGAAGTTCAAGTTTCATTGTAGCCAAGTAAGATACTTAAGAAAACAGTGATCCCAATCTCAATGTGATGCTGATGACTCATAGACCAGACAGGAAGTCTGCAAGACAAAGGGTCTATTGTTCTTTTTGAGGCAATATGTGAATGCATTTCATGCTATTCCTTTCTACATGTATATATGAGGTTTGAAGTGTTGTTTTATGCATATTAGAGTTACAGTGATACAGAGGAAAGACTGAATATAGGCATCATAAAAGAACAAGGCATCCTCATTCATTTGAAAACATTTTACTCTCCAAAATCAAGCTGATAAAATTGCTGTTTTTGTGCAAAAAAGGAATAAGGAGAGGAAAACCAGGATCCCTGCCAAAGAACTTTTGTACTTCACCTTTACACAAGCATCTCCAATCAAAACATCCTGCAACATATAAACAAGCTAAACAATCAAATATTGAGGAAAAAGTAAATCTTCAATTGTTAAAATTGCCAAAAATCCGGTTCCGGCCGGATTTGGAAAAAAATCCGGCCGGAACCGGATTTTTTCCCCAAATCCGGCCGGATAATCCGGCCGGACCGGATATCCGGTACATCCCTAATTTTTTCCACAGCTTCCAAACTTCTGAGTCTTTGTCAGTTTTGCAGATTAGACAAGATACATTGAAAAATCCCTGGGCCAGTATGGATGCTTATTAATTACTTTGTCAGTCTAAGTCAACAAGAATTTACAAAAAACCTAAACTTTAAAGAGCTTTTTTTTTTCCTTTTTTTTTTTTTTTTTGCATGAATAATTATTTTTATAGTAACGTTTCTACGCCATTCTGTCAGCAATCCAATATCAAGGACATCCGGCTTCAGCCAGTATGAAGAAAAACAGCTACAGCATTTCGCCGTGAAAAAAGAAGCACAAGTCAATAGGGTCTATAAACTCGTGTCGCGTTGAACCTTTCTTTCTTACTATCAGGCCTACTTGATACAGTAAATAAAATTTTCCTGTGCATGTGTCAAGTAATGTTGGGCGTAATGAAATGCTGTTACTGCTTTTTTCTTCATCTTGTGTAGAGTACTTCTTTTTATATTCCAGTTTATGTTCAAAACAGAGTGAGTGATATTAGAAAAAAGTGTAGGCTTAAATTAACTAAGCTCAATTAGTAAAAAAAAAAAAAAAAAAAAAAAAAAATAGTGAAATTTAGTGCTGTCCAAACTGCACATAAAATAGGTAAGCCTGCATTGCTTCATCACTTGAGAATTGCAATATCAGGGTGGTAGAAGGCATTGAATATCAGGGCCTCTGACATGGGGAAGGGCATAGCCCCCCCCCTCTTCTCGAATAATCTTCCCCCTCTTCGCGAATAATCTTCCCCCCTTCCCGAATAATCTTCCCCCTACCCGAATAATTTTCCCCCTTCCCGAATAATCTTCCCCCTTCCCGAATAATCTTCCCCCTTCCCGACTAATCTTCCCCCTTCCCGAATAATCTTCCCCTTCCCGAATAATCTTCCCCCTTCCCAAATAATGTTCAAAGCAATGAATGGTTTTCAAATTGTGTCTTGTGTTGATTATAAAAGCAATGGTTTTCAAATTGGTCTTGTGTTATTTACCCACAACAAAATTTAATTAGAACGTTAGTCTTCCCCCTCCCCCTTCTCCTCACCTGCCATATGAAACCTTTGTCAGGGGCCCTGAATATTGGTATGACCATATTTATGAAGATCCTATTTTTGAAATATGATACAGGACTTGGGTCTTTGATAGGATTTTCTCCACAGATGACCGATGGTGGTAAAAGGTGAAGCCTGGTCCAATTCATAATTATCATTTTACCTGCTTAATTTCTTTTTTTTTACCCAATGTCTTGTTTTTAAAATAATTATATTCCGCAAAGTTATTTTCTGTCGGAACTTACCTCCACTCTTGACTAAATGACTTGGTTTTACTTAACTTCATTTCAAATGTTTCGATGGATGCATCTTTGTGAAGTGTTACCAGAAAATTTAAACAAATATTTTCCCTGCCATCAGGTAATATACAGTACAACATCCCGTCACAGACCTGGTTATAACAGAGTTCACCTCAGCAGGTACAAGTGTTGCTGCCGCATAAGACTTCACATTTCCCAGGAATCAAAAACAGAAGATTTCCATCATGCCTAATTAAGCATCTTAACATTTTCTTAAAATTTTGGCAGATATATTCTATCATTATTAACTAGCATGCTTGTTCGGCATAACGACACATTGAAAGAGGCATAAAGTCTGATACAATCATTATTTTATATGATAGAGAATACAAAATCTTAACCAGCTGCCAAAAACATCAGAGTCAAATTCCTATCTCAAGTTATTCATGTTTGAAATCGACACATGGGGGCTGCCATTTTGTTCAATTCTGTATTGAAATATTGTGCATGATGACATAGGTTCCTTAATAGGGACATAAAGATTATAATGTAATTCTTTATAAATGTGATTAAAGTTTTTTATTTCAAAATGCTGTGACACAAAGTTGTATCAGCATGTTTTGATTTTTCAATTTCATGTATACACAAAATTTTCCTTCACCCTTACAAAATAAAAACACTTGTTCATAAGCTAGAAAACTCGAGGTAGATTTTAAAGAAATACAAAGCATTCCAAGATCCTGCTGGGCCGATAAAATAATCTGCATGTTTTGCAATCAAAATGGCAGCTACCATGGTACTATAAAGTAGTAGCATTAAAGTTTTTAACAATTATACAAAAAATATGTTAGATTGCTTCGGGAATTATGGAACTTTGTTAGAAAATTAGTTATTTTCAATTCTATTAAATGAAATAAGAATTATGTCAGACTGTGTCTCCTTTAACAGTGAAGTCATTTGTGCCAAAAGAGGTTATATATGAATGATTATTGCTTTAGATCGACTAACATTTAACATTATGTAATGTTTTAATCAGCAAACTATATATTCCAGCTTATAAATACCTCTGCTTTTAAATGCAATCAATGGTGAAACTCATATTGAGTATAGTTCAAAGAAACGACCATTTTCAACAGCTGTGGTTATGATACACATCCCTCAGTATGGTTGACATTGGGATTGCGGAAGCAAGTTGTTAATAACAAATAAACTAATAGTCGCTAAGAACAAATGGGACTCACCACGAAATACAATCATTATTTCCTTAAAATTCCCTCAAGGAAGGGGGGGGGGGGATCCCCTTCCTGCAGTACTTCAATGATAAAGTAAGGAATTGTAAATGAAGGCCCAAGCAGTACTACAATATATTGGTCAGGTTTGTAACCTCCATGACTACTATGGCGACCATGCAACCAGGGACCACTACTACTGCGACCCACCAGGGGCCATAGTAGCCTTTAGGGCAAATCTGTATAATAAAAGTGGTATAGTAGATGCATATAGGTATACGCTAAATAATGCTATATGAAGCAAAGGATGAGCTTGGCCCCTCCTATAATCTAAGGTCTTTCACGGTCTTGTATATAGTATAGTGTGACACTTTTTATAGACTATTCAAGTGACTCTCTGGGCTCTTGACATCTTTCGAAAAAGAAAATATGCTTGTTGGAAGGACCAGGGCCGGGTTTTCCATTTACTTATATTATTTTTGAACGTTCTTGCATGTTGCATCCATATACAGTATTTATGATATTACTGTACTTTCTTGCATCCACATACCTTTGTTGCACCTTTATCTTCAGTAGTTACAATATCGACAGTACTATCTTGCCCAAAATAAAAAAAGAATTCTTTCAAATACTTTTGTGGATGAGCTGATGATTTTGAGGGCCTATTGAAAATTATCAATATTGACAGTACTAGAAATCAATATGCACGCACCAATTTTAACAAGTCTTGTTTGCCCAATGGTATATGCAGAACATGCAGCTAGCCAAAATGTTGTGTAGAGGTCTGAGCTTCAGATTCATTAGCTACCTGCCCCACCCCCACATAGTCATCAAGAAGGAAATTGGGACTAACCATGTACTGTAGCAACAGCTATCATTTTTAATTTTTAATCTCGGCGAGTAAATATCTTTTCAGGTTTTAAACTTATAGTCAGCAGGTCAGGCTTCCAACATTTCCTGAAATCGAATGATCCTGTTCCACAAAAAATATCAACCCCTTGTATTCGGATTAACGAAAAAAATAGTTTTACCGAAGTTTAGTAACAAGCGAAATTATAAAATTTGTTTCTCATTTGCAACTGAAAGACAAAAAGCATGCATTATATTTCAGTTTACATTCAAATCGCATAATTTCACGAGATCTTTTAATTTCTGGAAAATAATAAAATGTTCTTTAACTTGCAAGTACAAGCACTGGTTATATATATAGTTCATTTATTTTATTAAAATGCAGAAGGATTACTTCAGATTTTTAAAACATACATTGACTAGATCATGGCAGTACGCAAAAGGTGTCATGTAATCTCAACTTTCTTGGTAATGAACAAGTTTTTAAATTCTATACACTTGTTATGTCCTCATTATTTTTTTCAAATTCAATAGCTCAATAGTTTCCGGTCTCCTTTGTAGTTTGACAATACGAACATAACATTTCACTTATATGGATACATTACCTGTAAGGAAAAAACAAGAAGAAAATTGGTTATACTCATGGTAAAAACTTCTTTTGAGCTCAAAATAGAAAAGAAAAATGCAAAGCAACATTGTAATTGTGTATAGAAAAATGATATTAGCAACAAAAGAAATAATCTCCGATAAAAAAAAAAGAAGGAGAAACAAATATTGCAGTAATTTTGGTTGACAAATACGCCACCGATTAAAGCTCCATAGATAGGCTAGGTCTTTTATCATAGCAAATGGCCTACACTGAATGACATTTTTGTACGGAAAAATTTCCAGTAAATTCTTGCATTTGCATTTCTAAAAGGGGCTGAAATGTACTTTAAATAAATGATTCATCTTATTTATACATCTCAATGACAGCAATTACATTTTTAAAACTATTTTCGATCAAATTTAACCTCTAAGCTGTCTCCCTATGAATGATCACGGTTAAGCCTAACATTAGGCCTTTCACTCAGTTTTACTATAAGATGGCAACTAGCCTAACATACTGTACGTTCGAACTTCAAACGAATAAAGAAAAGTCTGGCGAAATCGTATTAACGTTAGACTCTTGTCTAATAAATTACAGTCTCAAAGTATGTGAGAAATCTACGCTGCACATAGGTTTTACGGCAGACAAAATCTTGTTTATCTCGCAAAAGAAGACAAAGTTTTGCTAAAATAAATTTATGAAACACTCGTGCTAAGTGCAGTGATGCATGTACACAGATTCGAATTACACTCAGTGCAGTTACATTACGTATGCGCTAACAAGCTTAGCGCAATGAGACGTTTACTCCTGTAATACTATTACCGCGCTAACCTCTTTGAGGGAGGAGCAGGTTAAAATGGGATTATCGGACGCGCTTAGCGCAGAGTTGGGGCAAGTGCCGTCGGTGCATGAAAGACACGAATACAATGGCGGCGGTAAGGGCATTAATCGCGGTAAATAATCCGCGCTAACTGCAATATTGGTGCGCTTATTCCCGACTGTACTGTATGAACCCTTTTCCCCATGATTCATAAACAGAATTTCAACTTGCTACATGTATACTGTACATGCAGTAAATCAAATTTGAGGGGAAATGATTTGTTTCTTCAACTAATCATGCTGAGGTTTATATGTCATGCACCAAAGCAATAGCACCCCCCTTCCCCTTCTAAGTTTATTTAAGGGGAAAATCTATAAAAAAAAAAAGAAGGGAGAATCCTCTATCACCTCAGATATGGTTTATAATATCTGACCTTGACTCCCCATTTTCCTCCAGAAGTCCCATAAAATTTATAAATGAATTTTGCTTTGGTAGACCTTCCTTCTGTTAGTATATATAAGCCATGCGCAAGAATTATGCGAGGAAGATGATGCTTATTTAAAAAGTGTCATCATTATTTATGATTCGTTTTCAAAACCCTGCTTATCATCGTTAAAATAAAGATTCCAGTTTTATTTTCTTCAAAATGAAGATCTGTCTTACGTTCTTTAATCACTGATTTAAAAGAAGTGTTTGTTTACGTTCTTCACCATAATGTGCATTAATGAATTTTTAGGATTGAAGTGGTTTTAGATTGGGGAGTCCATAACTCATGTTCCTGCTGTCATTATTTGTCATGATTTTTTCGGAAGAGAAGCAATCACTCGTCTCTGACTCTGTCAAGAATGGAAGAGGCTGATGCTTATGCCAGCTTTAGGTGGAGAAGTTGAGTAGTCAGATTATGTTAAAAAAGACTGTAGCAGGAGCAAGATGGTGAAGAAAGTGTTCAAAATTATCATTTCATTTAGCAGATATCAAGTTTAAATTTCTATCTGGTGTGTCTAGAAATAATTGAATTCAAGTAGTAGTAGTGACATCACTTCCTCGTATTCCTCAAAAGTCTTTGGGAATTATAACGTTCAAATATTTTGAAGAGTTTTCCACTCATAAAAGTTGTATATAGGAAAGTGCGAAAACAGGGTCTACTAAAGTAAAATAACTGTGATATTCCAGAAATGTTGAAAAAAAAGTTTTTGATTATTTAAGGAAGGTGAATTGAGTTTTTAATGAATTGCAATAACTTTTCTTAAGAGAGCAAAGACTTATAGCCCATCTTTGTACACATGCCTAGGGATGCGACCGTTTACCGATTACTGTGTACACGATCAAAAACATCATTTGCCATTTACAAAATTAATACATCGTCTACACAGAAAAATCACCCAGCAAGTGCCCTTATCACTTTCCCAACAATACTTTGCATTCAAAGTCAATATTCATTCACACCACAGACAAAACTTTCAATCAATGATCTTACAATTCAAACTTAACGAACGATCAACTGAGGATGTTAAATTTGTACAAATCTTTCACTTTGATTCGCCGAATTTAGAACTACTTGAAGTACAGTAGGCTTAGGCCGGATTAACATCTGAATTAGGCTAACACCCATTTTACAAGCTGTTAAACGGACCCTCAAATACACGGACAAAAAAACATTGATTGTTATTTTTACCACAAATAAATGCAAAGATTACCTGATGAGTCAAATAAATTGTGCAAAAAATGAAAAAAAAAAAGATTGCAAAACAAACAAACCAAAATGTTTCAGAGTTGCTGAGATATCAATGTGGTTCATAAGCATCAGCGCCATTTTGCCAATAGGGTTGCATAAAATACAGTACAGTTGGGAATGACACAGGGTTGGGATATTGTTTATAGTGCTGTCACGACATGACTGTATTACGTATCGATTATTGTGGAGAAATGCGATACTTTTCTAGAAAACTGACTCACAACACAAATTGCTGATATCACTAACGTTTCTTTATGATGAATGCAAGCAAAAATGATTTGCAGATCTATCAGACAATATGATTGCGTGACTATTACATTCATCATGTATCACACACGTGTTTGGTAATTCAGTCAACGTAACCATGAATCATCGAAGTGAGAGGCAGGCTCTGGGCCAATTTTTCATTCTTTTTGCCAACTTAAATTGGAACGTGCCAGTGTGGGGGGACGGAGCATGATTATTATTTTTAAAATTTTATGTTTCATGCTATTTTTGCACATTTTTATTGGCCTTAACTTAACTTTTAGATTTAATACAGTAAAGTTAGAATTGTAACATACAAAGTAGCCTAGCCTAGTTGTGCGAAAATTTCTTAGTTGAGTATTAGTTTTGAAGACTAAGCCCTACTCAAGTTTTGTGACATTCCTTACTTATTTTTAGTGAGCATGAGAAGCATAATGCGAATTTATGTAATGGTGATTTCGTTCGCTGGCCGGCCAGCGGGCTATCCGTCCGTCTGAGTCCGGCCACAGTTTTTCCTGAGATTTCTTCAGAAAATGTTACTTTTTTGAGAATTCTTTAGAAATTGTTAAAGTTTCTTCCGAGTTCCTCAGTAAAAGTTAAAAGTTTTTTCAGATACCTTTTGAAAGGTTAGAATTTCCTTATAAAATGTTAAAGTTTTTCAGAGATACTTAAGACAGGATTGAAGAAAAGTTTCCTTAAAAAGTCTACAGTACTTTGATATTTTCTTAAAAGATAACTGCAAAATGATATAATTTTCCAATATCATTTAGAGATCCTCAAGCATCTCTCTTGTAGCACTGGAGACTTAAAATCCTTAAAATTCTTCAAAATATTTGGGCACCAACGCTTGTATCAGGCATGATTATTTAACTCCTCCTTTATTATTGTGGTCATTTGCATATTGTTGCTATAGTATATGAGCTGACCAGACTTTTTTTTTTTTTAGTATGCTTAGTCAGAGAGTGTGACAGGATGTGACTGCATATGGACATAGGGAGGGATGCCATGTGGAACATGAATGTGGGCCATAAGGGACATATAATATAATTTATACCATGTGGTATACACCAAGGGCTATATCAGGCATAATTATTTGACTGCCTTTTTTCTTATTCAAGTCATTTGCACATAAGTTATTATATGAACTGAAACTTTCATACATGGTATGCTCAATCAGGGACTGTGATACTTAGGATGAGACTTCTTATGGAGCCTAGATGGGATGTCATGTGGGACATGGGGTGGGATGCCATGTGGGACATGGGGTGGGTTCAGGAGTGGAAATTCCCGCTGTTTCGAGAACAGTGCTTTTGAAGCAGGAACAGTGAATTTTCAAACATAACTGTTCATTGGAACAGTGTTTTTTTCTCAAACATATAGTATCAACATCATGATATATATTGTTTTCTGCTCATAAAACATGTTCTAAGAGTAAAGTTCCTCGTAACAAATATTTTGTTAGTATGAAAAACCTTTCTTTTCCTCCAATTGCCAGCACAATAGATAGTGTTGTGCAGGATCCCAGTAGTCACTAAGTCCTGGCATTCTGATCCCGGTACTGCCTAATCACGACAACATAAGGATTCGTAACTACAACCCGAAATTCCGGGATTGAAAAACAAAGGAATGGATGCATTTTGTTTTGAAAAATTTATTCTGTTCTCTGTATAAATTATGTTTACTCGTAAAAGCACTGAGCTATGGAATCTTCCATTCCAATCATGTGGAGTGAGTTTATATGTTTTTTGCGGATTCGTTAGATGATAGCTTATTGGTATGCATAAATTAATGATAATATCTACGCATTCCACTATGCATATCGTTTTACAAGTAGAAAGAACAAACAGAATGAAAGTTCAAATACAGATGTGTGTTGCCATTTTTTACAATTTTCTGAGTAACCGAAAATATTGCTTGTCATTGTTAAATGTTTCGAATCAATGTAGAACAAAATCTTATCTGCAGTGCCGAAGAATTGATTTTACTTGTAGGCTATATGCAAATGAGCAACAATTGTACTGCGTGATCAAGTACACGATGGCTAGCATTGCATCGTAAGATGACACATTTAGAGGCTTAATTTGCATGTGTTTTACAACTATCCAACAAATTTCTTTTCTTGTTACATGAAAGAAAATTGAAATCATCACTATGAATAGAAATTGTGAGCACATAAGGGCATATAGATGGCCTGTCGACACGGCTTTTTTTTAAATTTATTTTTTTACGTTACTGGCTTGGGACATTGGGAACTGTTTAATGCCTTTCAGACCTAGACTGACAAAGAGGTAAAATAGGCTTTATTTGAGGGGCAAATGGGGTAATAAAATCACTTTACACGCAAACAACATTAAAGTTTAATAATACATTTTATTGATCAATGCCTCCGTTGTCATTTTCAACATTATTTACAGAAAATACTGTGATACCAAACATCATTAGCTGCTAGCATATAACAGTGATGTAGTGACTGTAATGCACTTTATGTTCAGAGCTTGTTTACATTACGGGTGCAAAACCGGTTTTCCGGTTAAAACCGGTCATGTCGGGGCAAAACGGAGCAAGAACCGTTCTGAATCAGAATGTTTGAAAAATACCTCCAGTCAATAATAATTGGTAAAAATGGAGTTCCATCTTCATTTTGTAACAGCAAAATTGCCTAGAAAATGTCTGAAAGGGCTGTGTAGAACCGCAAGTTTAAGTTTGAAAATTTCTGCGATTGATTACACATGGCAAATTTTGCAAGCTCTGAAGTGAAAATTTTGTAAAAGTGATAAATGAGCAACTGTATGTTCATCTTGTGTCATATTGGGCATAATGATATTGTTGGTTATTTTGTACATGCTTATGTTATCAACAGATGTCATTAATATGCATAGTAGGCATGGCGCAATGTGAAAGTGCTTAATGATGTAAACACCATACTGTATATCATGAACTTTATATCGGATTTATGCCATACAGTGTGATACACAGATGGGTCATGGTCTTTACATGTGTTCTTATGTCGTGGTAGTGATGTCGTGAATACTAATGAGGAGGCGGAGCTTACTTAAAAAAATTGAAATAGGATAAATGAGCAACTGTTTTTGCATCATACTTGCTATGATAATATTTTTGATTATTGTACATAGGGATGCGACCGTTTATTGGTCAATTGATAAATTACTATCATTACTATCGTTTTCCGTTACAATAATTACTGTTTCGTTTAAATGAAAATTCGGCCTGAAAACTAATTCAAACTATTCCTCATTATCAACCACTTAACATTCACTTTAAGAATCAATTTCTTCAAAGAAAATCAATATTTGTTTCCCTTTACAGCATTAATAACTTTGATTTGTCCGTCGTGACGAACTTGAAAGTCAGCAGAGTACAAGCACAATAAAGTGTGCTAGGCCTAATCATCAAAACAAACTAGCCCATTTTCCGACGGTAACAATGTTATTCTGTCCACCACATACTCACTTTGTATGGTGAAAACATCCTCAGAATGCCTTGTAATAATTCCTTAAATGCACCAAAATCAATATCTTGTCCACTTATGTGGCTTTATAGCAAAGATAATCGTGGATTATCTTTAAACCCTAGTCAGATAGCCTATCTTCAGTAGATATTCCAGTAGTCATTTTCAGTACTTCTAGCCCATCTTCAGTAGATGTTCCAGTAGTCATTTTCAGCATTAATAGCCCCATCTTCGATAGACATTTCAAGTCATTTTTAGGACTTATAGCCCATCTTCAGTAGATATTCCTATAGTCATTTTCAGTACTTCTAGCCCATCTTCAGGAGATATTTCAGTAGTCATTTTCAGCATTTATAGCCCATCTTCAATAGATATTCTAATAGTCATTTTTAGGACTTATAGCCCATCTTCAGTAGATATTCCTATAGTCATTTCCAGTACTTCTCGCCCATCTTCAATAGATATTCTAGTAGTCATTTTCAGGACTTATATCCCATCTTCAGTAGATATTCCAAGTCATTTTCAGTATTTATAGCCCACCTTTAGTAGATATTCCAAGTCATCTTCAGGACTTCTAGCCCATCTTCAATAAATATTCTAATACTCACTTTCAGGACTTATAGCCCATCTTCAGTAGATAATCAAGTTGTTATTTATAGGACTTTATAGCTCATTTTCAGTAGATATTCAAATTGTTATTCTCAGGACTTTATAGCTCATCTTCAGTAGATATTCAAGTCGTTATTTTCAGGACTTTATAGCTTATTTTCAGTAGATGTTCCAGGAGTTAGGTTTTATAGCTCATCTTCAGTAGAAATTTAAGTTGTTACTTTTTAGGACTTTATAGCTCATCTTCAGTATATATTCAAGTTCTTATTTTCAGGACTTTATAGCTCATCTTCAGTAGATGTTCCAGGAGTTGGGTTTTATAGCTCATCTTCAGTAGATATTCAAGTTGTTATTTTCAGGACTTTATAGCTCATCTTCAAAAGATGTTCAAGTTGTTATTTTCAGGACTTTAAAGCTCATCTTCAGAAGATGTTCAAGTTGTTATTTTCAGGACTTTATAGCTCATCTTCAGAAGATGTTCAAGTTGTTATTTTCAGGACTTTAGAGCTCATCTTCAGTAGATATTCATGTTGTTATTTTCAGGACTTTATAGCTCATCTTCAGAAGATGTTCAAGTTGTTATTTTCAGGACTTTATAGCTCATCTTCAGAAGATGTTCAAGTTGTTACTTTCAGGACTTTATAGCTCATCTTCAGAAGATATTCAAGTTGTTATTTTCAGGACTTTATAGCTCATCTTCAGTAGATATTCATGTTGTTATTTTTCAGGACTTTATAGCTCATCTTCAGAAGATGTTCAAGCTGTTATTTTCAGGACTTTATAGCTCATCTTCAGTAGATATTCATGTTGTTATTTTCAGGACTTTATAGCTCATCTTCAGAAGATGTTCAAGTTGTTATTTTCAGGACTTTATAGCTCATCTTCAGAAGATGTTCAAGTTGTTATTTTCAGGACTTTATAGCTCATCTTCAGAAGATGTTGATGTTGTTATTTTCAGGGCTTTAGAGCTCATCTTCAGTAGATATTCATGTTATTATTTCCAGGACTTTATAGCTCATCTTCAGATAATGTTCAAGTTGTTATTTTCAGGACTTTATAGCTCATTTTTAGTAGATATACAAGTTGTTATTTTCAGGACTTTATAGCTCATCTTCAGAAGATGTTCAAGTCGTTATTTTCAGGACTTTATAGCTCATCTTTAGTAGATATTCAAGTTGTTATTTTCAGGACTTTAGAGCTCATCTTCAGTAGATATTTAAGTCGTTATTTTCAGGACTTTATAGCTCATTTTCAGTAGATATTCTTTATAGCTCATTTTCAGTAGATATTCAAGTTGTTATTTTCAGGAATTTATAGCTCATCTCCAGTAGATATTCAAGTCGTTATTTTTAGGACTTTATGGCTAATCTTCAGTAGATGTTCCAGGAGTTAGGTTTTATAGCCCATCGTCAGTAGATATTCCAATTGTCAATTTCAGGACTTATAGCCCATATTCAGTCAGTAGTTATTCTAAACAGTCATTTTCACACAAACTTGTAGCGCTGGAAAATATAAAATATTTTTCAGGTGCCAGAAGAAAAGAAGAAAAAAAAAAGGAAAAAAAAAAGAAAGGTAAAAAAAAAAAAAAAAAGAATGGGAAAAAGAAGGAAAAAGGGGGAAATTAAAGAATAGAAAGGAAAATGGAGACAATGGGCCACTGACTTGGTATTTCCTGTTGAAATTAAGATTTCAGGTACATTTTGTTATTGTTGTTGCAGAACACTCACATTAATTGTTTCAAGACTTTCTGTGGTCTCAGAAAGTAACAGATTTTTCCTTCTCTGCAAGGTTTATCAATTTTGTATTTCCTGAATGGAACAATCACAGAAGTTTCTTCACTGTTTTGTTCATACTGTACATACAGTTTGTCACCTCTAGCACATAAAGACTTGTTGCTCCATCACTGATGTATCCAAATACAGTAGAGCATTAATTTTAGAAGGAAAAGTGGAAATTTAGAAAATGAAATGGAAATTAGGCAGGTCAATTTATGAAGAACAAAACCACCTAACACCCAACTAATTCTAACAAAAGGTTTGTCAGTGGTTTTGGAACCTACTGGATGCTTTGAGTGGCAAAAAATGGCTATCAATTTTTGATTCCCAGAAGTGGGTGTTAACTAGGTCACATGCAAAATGGCTACCGCTGACCTGGAAAAATGGGTAAAAGGATGTAACTTCCTTAATATTTGGGATAGAACAATGTTTTTTGGCTTTACTCTATGGTTTGCTACTCATTGCTGCAAAAAATATGACCTGACTTCTGGATGGGCGTTAAAACTGAGTTAAATCCAATATGGCTGCCACCACCACACTCTACAAATAGGGCTAATGGCTGTGACTTCCTTAGTATTTGGGATAGAAAAAAACACTTTTGCCTCTACTCTGTGGTTTTATGGATCAAGAAAATTATTGTTACAAATACAATTCTGACCTGACCCCCAGAAATGGGTTAAAACTGGGTCACATCCAAGATAGCTGTCGCCAACCCTGAAAATCGGGTAAACGACTGTGACATAATGTTTGGAATAGAAAAAAAAATCAGGTTTTACTGTATGGTTTTAAGGATCAAGCAACTCATTGATGGAGAAGAAATTATGACCTGACCCCTGAAAGTGGGATAAAACAAGAGTGGCTTCCGCCTCCGGACCCTGAAAATCGGGTAAACAGCTGCAACTTCCTCAATATTTCTAATATAACAATGAGTTTTGGTTCTGATTCATGGTTTTAAGGGTCAAACAACTTATTGCTGAATAGAGAATTGTGACCTGACCCTCGGAAGTGGGTAAAAATTGGGTCAATTCCAAGAAGGCTGCTGCCGCTGGACCCTGAAAATAGGGTAAGCGGTTGTAACTTCTTTAATTTTTGGAATAGAGCTATAACTTTTGTCTCTACTCCATGGACTTACAGGTCAAGCAACTCTTTGCTACTAATATAATTCTGACCTGACCCGGAAGTGGATTAAAACTGGGTCACATCCAAGATGGCCACTGACTCCGAAAATCTGGTAAACTTATTTGAACTTCCTTAACATTTAGGAAAGAACAATGCATTTTGTTTCTACTCAGTGGTTTTCAATTCATTGCTGCTAATATAATGATGACCTGACGATTCATACCTTGAACAGGTAAATCAAAGATGGCAGTCAAAATGGCTGCCAGCATCTTTTTGATATAGGCAGATAATTAAGCCTCAGTATTTGCTTCTTACATGCATGAAAAGATTCAGGAGCCAAATAATGCAATGATAACGCTCATTAAGGATTTTCGTTCACATAAAAAGAGTTTTATCAGCAGAACGAAGATTACGAAGAGGAACATATCATTTCAGCATGTTAAAGATGTAAACTGGGGCACAACCATTCATCGATTTGTAAACAATAAGTAATATTTTGTACATGATGCGATGAGAAACTGGAAGCCAGTGCAAATCTTTTAGGATGGGAGTTATGTGACATGTTTTCTCTGAAAGAGTTAATCTAATTGGGATGTAACAAACAAATGTACTATCTGTTCTGTCGCAGTTGTATTGAGATATTTGTGCAATTTTCCAATGTTCCGAAGATGTAAAGATGCAGTGCGTGTGATATGGGAAATGTGACTATTCATGGCCATGAAGGAGTCGAATATAACCCGAGATTGTAAGCTTTCAAAGAGGACTCAACTTTTGATTCACCAATGTTGATATTGGGTGATAAAAACTTTAACAGTTGTTGGCGAGATTCAAATAATAAAAACTCGGTTTTGTTATCGTTGAGTTTCAGAAAGTTCTGGGTCATCCAAACACGTATATCGGCGATGCAATCCTCTAAACATTTGATGGTAAGGTCATTCTGTTGTTGTGAAGGTTTGAAGGCCAGATACAGTTGTATATCATCAGCATAAACATAGTAGGATATATCATATTTCAAAACAATGTTGTGGATGGGTAAAGTATAAATTGGAAACCACTGTGGACTAAGTACAGATCCATGCGGAACTGAGTAGTTCAAGAAAACAGGTTCCCTTTTGCATTGCCCACACACACACGTTGAAGTTTGTGAGACGTGTAAGATTTACACCATTTCAATGCAATGCCATGAATGCCAATATATTGATGTAACCGTGCCAGCAAAACATCATGATTCACAGTATTGAACGCTGCACTTAGATCTAACAAAATCAGCGCAGTAACCTTTCCATCATCCTTTGCACGTAAAATGTCATTATTAACCCAAAGTAGCGCAGTTTCGGTGCCATGGTGTGTTCTATAGGCAGATTGGAATGGATCTGATAAGTTATTTGCTTGAATATGATCTGATAGTCTTTTTGACACCTCACGCTCAATTGTTTTTCCAAGAAATTTTAAGTTTGCCACAGGTCTGTAGTTTTTTTTAAATTTCGCGATCGAAGCCAATTTTCTTCAACAATGGGCGCACATAGCAATCTTCAGACTATCAGGAAATTTTCCATATTGAAGAGATTTGTTAACAATGATAGTGTAATATGGTAAGAAAATATCAATACCTTTTTTGATCAAGTATGTTGGTACAGGGTCCAGTTCACAAGATTTGGATGGCGATTTCATGATTATGTCTCGGATTTCATCTTCGTCGTAGGTTCAAACACAGAAATAGTTGTATCCATAACAACATCGGTATTATCAGAAGGGTCAATCATATTATGGGTGCCAACATGAGCAAAGGTATTGCAAATTTTTTCAATTTTTTTAACAAAAAAACTGGAAAATCTATCAGCGAGAGCTTTGTCTGAATCGGAAAATGGGAGATCTGGCACTTTGGACTTGTGTAGAAGTGTGTTTACAGTTTTGAAAAGCTGCTGGTCACTGGAACAATCACCAATCTGAGCAGAATAAAAAACTGTCTTGGCCTGATCAATTAACTTAGTGACAACAAGATGTTGTTTACAAAACTCTTGCCGGTCGACTTTAAGCCTTGACTGGATCCATTTGCGTTCAAGTTGACGACGGATTTTTCTTGCAGATCTGATTTCTTCCCTAAACCAAGGACTAATAGATATTCAAATATATCCAAATTGTTGCTCAAAACACAGTCAAGTTTAATAGTCCTTGACTTTACTGGAGCATGTCGATCTAAGGCTGCACAGAGAACCAATTCATACTTTTCAATACACATATCCAAATTGCAGTCTTCTAGATGTGTATCAGATAAAGCTGTTTGAACATCCTCAGAAAATTGCTTGGCGCCAATTGCTTTTAAATTAAGCTTCCATGTAGTAACAGTAGGTAATGGGTTTTTCTGGAGATTGATATTACACATAATAGTATAATGATCAGACAGTCCTGGATGAATCTCAACATTTGACGCAATAGAAATATTATCACGAGTCACAAGTAGATCTAAACAATGTCCATAACGATGGCTTGCTTCTTTGACATGTTGAATCAGTCCAAAAGATAAAAGTAGGTCTCAAAATTTATTCGCAGCAGAATTGTTTGGGTTATCAACATGTATGCTGAAGTCGCCACAGAATATGATCTCAGATGGATGTAGAAGATATTCAGTAATCATGCATTGAAACTCAGAGAGAAAAGTAGGGAAATCATGTCCAGGCGGTTGGTAATTGTTGACAAGATGAACTGAGGATGAGTTTGAAGTAATCTCTGCATGAATTGCTTCAAATGATGCATATTTTGTTAAGTCCAATTTTGCTGACACAGAAAGACTGGATTTGTAAAGAATCCCATGCAACACCACCCCCTGCTTTTTTCAACCTTGGGACGTGTTGAAATGAAGAACCAACAGGGGTTTAATTGTCAATTGTCAAACTGTCATCAGGTGAAGCCAAGTCTCACACACTGCAATTATATCCAAATCCTTACTCAAAACACAGTCAACTAATTCATTTGTCTTATTCCTAAATGATTATGTGTTCATGAAGCAGAAGCTCAGTTTACCATTAGTTTGTGATTCGAATGTCTTCAAATGATGCATATTTTATAAAGTCCAATTTTGCCGATACAGAAAGACTGGATTTATAAAGGATCCCAACACCACCCCCTGCTTTTTCAACCTTGGAACGTGTTGAAATGAATAGCTAACAACATAAATCACCAATTGTCAAACTGTCATCAGGTGAAGCCAAGTCTCACACACTGCAATTATATCCAAATTGTTACTCAAAATACAGTCAACTAATTCATTTGTCTTATACCTAATTGATTGTGTGTTCAGGAAGCAGAAGCTCAATTTACCATTAATATGTAGTTTGAGTGTCTTTAAATTATCAAAACAAACAGTACTTGCATTGTAGATTTACCAGTTCGAGATCCACTAGAAACTTAAGGTATTTTTCTAAATAAATTCTCCAAAATTGGCTGTAAAATCTGTAATTTGTCATCAGATGAATACACAATGGGAAGATTATCAGAGCATACAAAAGAACTGGGCTGACAGAGGGAAGTTAATCTGGTCCCAACTTTACTTCCAGCTTTTGTTCTTCTCCTGGTTTTCCTCCTTAGTAATCCAAGTTGTTGTACAGTGGTGTACCATGCCTCATTGCACACAGCTTTTCTCATACCCCATCTCAAGCTTAGCATGTATCCTATTCTCAAAGCCATTGGAATGAGGAAAAAGTAGTGAAACTGGTGACATAAGATAATCCACAGTGAAAGATATGTCCAAGTGGGGGTGAAAATTAAAACTTTAATTTCTCAAAACATACATAATTTTTTTCCCCAAACACAGTACTTGCAGTGATCATTGATATATCAACTGTAAGATGTATGATAAGAATAATGCAATTATTCAGTAAAAAGTAGTAGAATAGACATGTAACATTTGGGCAAAACAGATGTGTCGGGTGCCATTTAGGTGTGTCCATATAGCATTGAACAGCTGGATTTGTTAACCTCCTGCCATGAGAGCCCCTGGTGAGCACTGCTGTGGACAACCTAGGGGTTAAGTTTGTCCACTATTTGAGAGCTCCAAATTGCCTGCGTAAGGCAAGGAAAAGGTGATTGATCCAAGTCAGAAGCTTTTCAGCAGCATCACCATCCTCCACAAACCTGAACATGCATGCGGCCTGGAACTCAGCAGAAGGCAATGCCCTGCTGCTGCTCATGCAGGTGTTCAGCCCATTCAAAATCATATGCACAGCTGGGTCATCCCAATTTTGGCTGTGCAGCACCTGCAAAACTGGGCTTGAATCTGAGAAGATGATGAATTGATTATGGAAATCACAAACTATGTAGCTCAGGGCAAGCAAGATGACAGTGTGAACAGGTGAAGGGGGAGTTTCATCAGAGATCTGCCGCAGTCTGTAATATGTCCCCAGATATAATTGAACCTGTTCAAGAAGAAATCTGGGCTGCTGTCACCCTCATTGAACTGGGAACGCCCCAACAATCAGAGAGAAGGTCTGGAAGACAACCAAGGGGCCCCTAGGCCATGAGAGCTTGGCCACAACACCAAAGACCACGAAAACAATAAAAGCATAGTGAACAATCCAGCTATTTTATATTATTTGGACACACCTATAAAGGGCATCCAACACATCTGTTTTGCCTAACACTAACATGCATAAATGGGTTAATGATGTTATTTCACAGTTGTGTGTGGTTACACTTACTATGCACCAGATTGTTCATTAAATATTTCAATCTACTCTTGGCTATCATGGTTTTGAACCATGGAAATAAAGTTTACTCTTTTATTAAAGAAACTCTTCAAAGTTGTTGCAATTATCTCTTATCAACATATTCATGGCAATCATATGAAGCAAACACTGTTGCCTTATGTCAAATCCAAAAGGAGTTTTTGATACCGTATTGGTGACTTCATTTTTGATTGCTGGCAGCCTATTATTGGCCGCCATCTTTGATTTAGGGTTTGAATGGTCAGGTCAGAATTATATTGGAAGCAATGAATTGTTTTACCTTTAAAACCATGTAGTAGAAAAAAAGATAATTGTACTATCCCAAATATTAAGGAAGTTGGAGCAGTTTACCCTATTTTCAGGGTCCCAGGCCAGCGTCCGCGGAAGCCATCTTTGATTTGACCCAGTATTAGCCCACCTCTGGGGCTTAACTTTATCATTCTTGCAGCACCTTTGAGTTGCTTGACTCTTTAAACCATGTAGTTAAGCTAAACCTCATTGTCATTGTTCTATCACAAATATTAAGGATGTTACAGTCGTTTACCCTATTTTCAGGGTTCGGCAGCGGCAGCCATGTTGGATTTGACCTGGTTTTAACCCACTTTCGGGGTCAGGTCATAAATCTTCCTGCAACAATTGCTTGGGTAATCCTTAAAACTGTTTAGTAGAACAAAAATATTGTTTCATTCCAAATATTAAGGCAGTTACAGCCTTTTACCATATTTTCACGGTCACAGCTGCTGTGGCAGCCATCTTGGATTTGTCCCAGTTTTAACTCACTTCCGGGGGTCAAGTCACAATTCTTTTTGCAGCAATGAGCTTGACCCATAAAACCATGGGTAGAACCAAAACTCATTGTACTATTCTAGATTTTAAGGAAGTTACAGCCGTTTACCCGACTTTCAGGGTCCCTGGACGCATCAGTCATCTTGGATTTGATCCAGTTTTATCCCACTTCCAGGGGTCAGGTCACAGTACATTTTGCAGCAATGAGTTGCTTGACTCTTAATACCATAGAAAAAACCCAAAGCTCATTGTTCTATCACAAATATTTAGGAAGCTACCGTTGTTTACCCTATTTTCAGGATTTGGGGCGCCAGCCATGTTGGAAGTTGACCTGGTTTTAACCCACTTCCGGGCTTGGGTCATAATTCTTTCTGCAGCAATTAGTTGGGTGAACCTTAAAACTGTGTAGTAGAACAAATATATTGTCCTATCCCAAATATTAAGGAAGTTACAGCCGTTTACCCTATTTTTAGGGTCCCAGGCTTCAGCAGCCATCTTGAATTTGACCCAGTTTTAACCCACTTCCGCGTGTCAGATTTTGATAGACTTTATCTGTCACTCACAACATCCAATAGGCCCCCAAACCATTAACAGACCTTTTGTTGGAATTTGTTGGTAGTCTAATGGTATATTGACTTGCCTAAGTCTTAAACATAATCATTACACTACTCATCATCATCATCAATTGGCTGTTGCGCAGCAACCACAAATTTCTTTTTCCCGTTTCTGTTCTCCTGGCATGTGTTGGATACATGTATATAGTATATAAAGTAGAATGTCCGTTGATGGCCAGGCTTCCTTTTGCCATGAGATAAAACGTATGGCATATTTTTGTACCGACTTATCTTTTGGCATCCTAAGTATGCGGCCCAAAATCCCAGGTGGCGTGATCTGTCCCAATGTATTAGGGGTGTAGTGCTCATTAGAGCATAAATGACTATTTGAAACATGGTCCAAACATCTGATGTTAAGCATTATTCTATACCAGAATGTGGCAAAGGAATTCATTTTATATGTATCCTGTGAGATGACCCAAGATTCACAACTGTACAGTAAGAATGTTGTGTCATGTAGCTATACCTTAGTTGAAAGTGGGACAGTGGAACTCCTCCACAATTGCTCGGATGATCAGAAGGTGGACCAAGCTTGTGTCTTTGTTTAGTTCACATGTGTTTGAACAATGTATTTAATAAATGCAAGAGTGAGAAGTGTTTTTCTTATTATTTAAAAAAAAAAGTTTATATCTATATTGATAGAATACATCATTCTTTGAAAGGGTCTGTGGATAAGTAGTTTTCTAAATAATTTAAAAATAATTTCAACTGATTAACCTGTTATTTTGCAGATTTTTATGCAAATTTGTGGTGAATTCTTACATGCAATTTGTTTTCTTTTGTAATAATGTACCAGGGAGATACTGTAGCTGAATCTGACAAAATCATTCTTGGATCTTAGTCACACCTGAATGAAATTCTAAGCTGGAAGATATTTTTCATAGAGACAAAAAATAAATAAACCAAAGAAGTGAATTACAGAAAGATTTTTGTTGTCTTTCGGTTCATCCATATAACCCATTTATCATCAAGAATTTCAACTGCCTGAATAGCTCAATTTGCCATTTCAAAATTTACGACTGCTTCAGTCAGAATTTTTTGCTGTTTGAAATGCAAAATCAATTTTTTTTGGATATACAGTAAGCTGTGCTTCATCAAAAATTGTATTGCTTCCAAATTTCCTTGTACATTTTCATTTTCAGCTTCAGCATACAGTATATCTAATATATACTGCAGTAACCTCTCTTGCAAGCCCACAGGCATGCTTTGAAAACATTGTTTGCATTTACTTGTAAAAGGGCTCTTCAACTCTTCAATTGACAAAGGGTGAAATAGAAGGTACTGTATTAGGCTTTAGAATGGAGAAATCGGAAAGTGTTTGTCATTATCCAGGTATGTTTTTTTGAGAGAAAATAGTTCATAATTAGTGTGCCAATAATGATAAGATATGTAATATCTGAAAAACACTTCATTTTAACGCATATTCAGTGGAACAGAATAACTCCTTTTACATTACATGCAGTGTTGCAGTTCTCCATCTTGGATCTACTGTATGGGGCCTGTGGGGAATTTTGGATTCAAGGGCCCCAAAGAAGCAAATCCCATCTGCTCCACCCTTTTCTTGCATTCCTAATCCACTGTACTGGTTTAACCTTGTGTTTTTAACAAAGCAATATCGCATCACAAGTTTGATTCATGTAAAACCTAAAAGAAAATGTAATTTTATAATCTATAATATTAAATTGTATTCCCCGTTACCTGTACTAAATATGAACTTCTCTTTGGATTGTTTTTATCAGTTTAACATAATTTTTGCATCATTCATTACAAGGTGAATTAATGGGAATTAAGTACCAAAATAGGCCCACATTTTAATACTCTCAAGGTTAAAACAATCTTGTAGCTTGATACCCACAAATATGGAAGGTTGAGTCAAATTTCTTCTGTTTGGTGTTTGTAAACCATATGGCTGACAACCTGATAGTCATGTACATCCTTGTGACATGACTTAGTCCGTTTGGCATCTACTGTGACTTTACTGTGAGTGTGACATAAACTGTGACTTGACTGAGTATGACATCAACTGTTACATTACTGTATGTCCCTTTGACATCAACTGTGACATGACTGTAAGTCCCAGTGACATCAACTGTGACATGAGTGTAAGTCCCTGTGACATTGCTATAAGTCTCTGTGACATCATTTGTGACATGATTACATCCCTGCGACATCAGCATCAGCTGTGACTTTACTGTAAGTCTCTGTGACATCATTTGTGACATGGCTGTAAGTCCCTGTGACTTCTGTGACATGACGGTACATCCTTGTGACATCACCTGTGACTTAACTGTAAGTCCCTGTGACATCATTTGTGACATGACTGTAAGTCCTTGTGACATCGACTGTGACATGACTAACTCCATGGCATCATTTGTGACATGACTGTATGTCCTTTGACATCAACTGTGACATGACTGTAAGTCCCTCTGACATCAACTGTGACTTGACTGTCCCTCACTTGAGTAAGCACCCATCATTTGTGACATGACTGTAAGTCCCTATAACTGTAACATTAACATCTGTGATATAATGTATATATATATATATATATATATATATATATATATATATATATATATATATATATATATATATATATATATATATATATATATATATATATATATTTATATATATATATATATATATATTATATATATATATATATATATATATATATATATATATATATTTATATATATTATATATATATATATATATGTATATATATATATATATATATATATATATACATATATATGTGTGTATATGTATATATATATATATATATATATATATATATATATATATATATATATATATATATATATATATATATATACACTGTACAGACAGGGACTGCATGGAGAACACAGGGCTGCCCCACACTGTTTATCACCTCACCCTTGGTGGAGAGGGGATATAGCATCTTTACCGTTGGTCCGTCCGTTGGTCCGTCTGTCCACATCTATTGTCCATCCATCCTCATGCATTGTTTAGCTACTATGGATCAAAAGATCACTGCCCTACTATTTTTATGAAAAGAATTTGATATAAAGGAGAACAAATGTATTCCAGACTTCAATAGCAGCAATCGAAGGATTTGTTCTGGGATGGAAAAAAGTTGAATAATAGATGTGATGACTGAATGGAATTCATAAGCAACTTTTTTACCCCATTTACTTCTTTACCCCCCCCCCCCCACACACACACTTCAAAAATTGCTTAACGGTCCGTAACAGAATCAATTTTGATCTAAAATATACATTGCTTTTTGTGGTAGCTTGCAAATACTTAACAATCCCTAACAGAATCAATTTTGACCTCAAATATACATTGCTTTTGGTGATAGCTTGCAAATACTGTACTAAATGGGTGAAGAAGTCTTTCTGATACTCCAGATTAACAAGCGTGAGATGGATCACTCGGGTGAAAAATTACACAAGTTTATAAGAACTAATGGCCTTGATTTTCAACTATATGTACCTTTCAAAAGCCTTTTATTGCAGTTAGGATTAAACTGTGTTCACGTATGCATGTACTAGTAGATAACTGTTAGAAGTACCTACCACCTTGGTTTGTTTATGCACTAAGTGCGATTAGACTAATGAAACTTGCTTTCTCTTCAACAAGTTCCCCACCATTTGAAATCTTGCAGGCTGTCATATCTGACCCTTAAGTATAGCCAATCTCTACTACAGATGCTTATGATCCATGTCACAAAGCCTCATCTTAAGTAATTAGAATAATGACATTTGTCTTAATTTTTGGCAGTTTATAGAGTATTAGAGAGCAGGCCTAGTATGAATAAGCTTGCACATTAAAATAAATTAGATATCTGTTGATATTCATGAAAATAGAGTAGTAATTTCTATCAATTTGCTGCAGTATAACTGTACTACATTTGCCTTTTGGTGGTAGTACTGTTTACTTGTGTAATCTTATTTTTGCAGAAACACTTTTATGACATCATCTTGCAACTGACAAATTGTTTATTCCCAACTCTTTATATAACCATGATAATATGTTTTTTTATAACCATGGTAATATAATGTTTCTTTTTTTTATAACTATAATAATATGATGTTTCTTTTTATAATGTTTCTTTTTATAACCATGGTAATATAATGTTTCTTTTTATAACCATGGTAATATAATATTTCTTTTTTTATAACCATGGTAATATAATGTTTCTTTTTATAACCATGGTAATAGAAAGTTTCTTTTATAACCATGGTAATAGAAAGTTTCTTTTATAACCATGGTAACATAATGTTTCTTTTTATAACCATGGTATATAGTGTTTCTTTTATAACCATGGTAATATAATGTTTCTTTTATAACCATGGTAATACAATGTTTCTTTTATAACCATGGTAATACAATGTTTCTTTTTATAACCATGGTAATATAATGTTTCTTTTTATAACCATGGTAATATAATGTTAAACTAATGAATATTGATACTTTTTGCTGCCTATTGCCAGTGTTTGGATGGGTTACTTTCATTTAGTGAGATTATAACGAGCAAAGCACAATCACCTTACAATAGTGGTAGAAACTGTATTTTATCATTAAACGTAGCATATTGTACTTTTTAACTTTACATTTGGAATGTAACCGTATATGGTAATTAAAAACTCAAGTTTATGAATAGTACTGAAGTAGTAATGAATTTCCTTTCAAATAAACATGGGTTGGGACAGAGGTTGCGTTTGAATTTTTTGCCTGGCGTATTTGCTTACGACAAGCCCTTGAAGTTTGGCGTATTTTGTCAATTTGCCATCGTATGTACAGGGCATTGCGTAATGTACAGGGCATTGCGTAATGTACAGGGCATTGCGCGCTAGCGAAGCATGCAAGTAATTGTTAACACAACACACTTGTAGGCCTGCCTCGCTAAAGTGAATGAAAATTGCGCTTAAAATGCCAAAAACTTTACAAAATCGGACTATTATTATCATAAAAAATATTTCGAAAAATTTCATACCCAATCCTTGTATAATGTTGATTGTTGAGTCATGAAATTAGGGTTGACAATCCCAAAATAAACTAGAAAATATATTTGTTTATCGTATCAAAACTTTCATGAGGTTTTAGTGAACTTTTACCAATTGTCATCGATAATATACTATTCAGATCTTGAACACGCCTACTTTCTTACAGTATAGTAACTTGACTTGCAGACTGATCACTTCAGAGATACACCATCAACACAATATAGGAGAAAAGTTAAATCCTAGTTAATAATATCGTTGACAATTGACAGCCTGCATTCAAAACAACATCAAAACTTTCACATACACTGTACAGTGTACGTCCATCATGCATAGGGCTTATGTACTAGCCTATATGTGTTTATGTACAGCACTACGGGCATGTTAAATCATTCGGCTGTTAGTCTCGTAGTTGTGTCATTTTTCTTTTATTTATGAGTAATTCAAAATCATTTTTGTGTGAAATAAAACTTTGAATCGCATCAGAGAGGTAAGATGTTCATGATTTTAGTTATGTTAATGGAAAACTCTGGCGTAAAATTCCACATGCTATATCTAAATCTTACGATGCAGGTACAACCTGTGTTGTAAGAAATTTGAGCCATGGCGAAATATACGACAAATTTGTCGATAACACGATCTCTGGTCGTGGATTGGGGAGGAGGGGGGACATGTTCCCCCACTTTTTTGCAAATCATAAGATGGATAACCTGCAATTTTGTAACAATTACTGCTGCAAAAGATATGAACAACGGATCATGTCCACTAAAACTGATGAGAAAAAAAAAAAAAAAAATGTTCCATCTGATTAGGGCGTGATTATATTTTAAGAAGTGAAGGCCATGAGAACTGAAAACGTGAATGAAGTTGGCAAAATATTTGGCTAAATTACTATAGTTCATTTAAAACTCTTAACTAACAAAGTCAACGTGGTGCAGTGACCTGGTGACAGGAACCAGACAAACCATTGTTTCCACAAATTTTCTCTATCATATATGAACAAATGAAAATCCATGAAATATTCCTTCAAACTAACGAAGAATTCGTACAGCTCTGTTCAACTCAGCCATGTCATGTTGCGACACATACATACTGTACATACAACCAACGTACATGTACCTAATCTCCATACACACATTGTATGAATACATGCAGGCTTTTGTCATACCTTGATGACGTGGCAGGCTTTTGTTTTACCTTGATGACGTGGCAGGCTTTTGTTAAACCATGATGACGTGGCAGGCTTTTGTTAAACCATGATGACGTGGCAGGCTTTTGTTATACCTTGATGACGTGGCAGGCTTTTGTTATACCATGATGACGTGGCAGGCTTTTGTTATACCTTGATGACGTGGCAGGCTTTTGTTATACCTTGATGACGTGGCAGGCTTTTGTTATACCTTGATGACGTGGCAGGCTTTTGTTATACCATGATGACGTGGCAGGCTTTTGTTATACGTTGATGACGTGGCAGGCTTTTGTTATACCATGATGACGTGGCAGGCTTTTGTTATACCTTGATGACGTGGCAGGCTTTTGTTATACCATGATGACGTGGCAGGCTTTTGTTATACCATGATGACGTGGCAGGCTTTTGTTATACCATGATGACGTGGCAGGCTTTTGTTATACCTTGATGGCATGGCAGGCTTTTGTTATACCATGATGACGTGGCAGGCTTTTGTTATACCTTGATGACGTGGCAGGCTTTTGTTATACATTGATGACGTGGCAGGCTTTTGTTATACTTTGATGACGTGGCAGGCTTTTGTTATACCTTGATGACGTGGCAGGCTTTTGTTATACCTTGATGACGTGGCAGGCTTTTGTTATACCTTGATGACGTGGTAGGCTTTTGTTATACCATGATGACGTATCAGGCTTTTGTTATACCTTGATGACGTGGTAGGCTTTTGTTATACCATGATGACGTGGCAGGCTTTTGTTATACCTTGATGATGTGGCAGGCTTTTGTTATACCTTGATGACGTGGCAGGCTTTTGTTATACCTTGATGACGTGGCAGGCTTTTGCTATACCTTGATGACGTGGCAGGCTTTTTGTTATACCTTGATGACGTGGCAGGCTTTTGTTATACCTTGATGACGTGGCAGGCTTTTGTTATACCTTGATGACGTGGCAGGCTTTTGTTATACCTTGATGACGTGGCAGGCTTTTGTTATACCTTGATGACGTGGCAGGCTTTTGTTATACTGTACCTTGATGCGTGTACTTACTGACGTCATTGCGATTGTTTTAAGATGACATCACCTCTTGAAAAAATTATTAATGTGATTTCACATTTACTTACTGTAAATTATTGAAATTGCAGGTTGAATATATACTTTTTTATGATCATGTTTATTAATGTTACCAATTATATTTATTGAAACTAAGTGACAATATATTGTAATGCAAAACACAAACACTTTGGGGAATGTGATGTTGGGATATCAACTGTCACCAGTCATTTGAATTGAATTTGATATTTGAATTTGATATTGATAATTTTTAGTATTTTAAAGGTCAATTCAGTGTATTTTGTTTCTCCACATCATGTACAATGAAGCAATCAATAACAAAGTACAAGTATGGGTAACAAGATTGTATGAAAGAAAATATTTAGAAAAATATTAATACAAATTTTATTCAAAATGTGCAGTATGATATGAAAAGAAGTGCTCTAAAAAATTCGTTAGAATTTAAGCTGTAGAAATTAACACTGATTGGGAAAAAAAGGAATTAAATTGAATCAAATGAATTAATAAATGATTTAATTAACTTGAATATTTTTGAATACTTTCTTCACCATATTGTCTCTTTCATCTTCATCTTTCAAACAAGATGAATGAGTATGACCACTGAGATTTAAAGGATTTAACAGCGGAGCAGTGACCTTTTTGAAATCTTTGATGGTGCGCAGCATCATTTAAGAAACTTATTGGTGTATGTCAGTGTTAAATGACCCATTATAAGGAACAGTAGCTGGGACTTGATTGCAATTTGGTAAGCACAGCTGTTGAAGTATATAGTTGAAGTTAAAAGAATCAAAATTTTAAAATGAATTGAGGATCAGATTCCTAGCTTTGCTGTTTTACAGGGGACCTGCCCTGCCTCTCCGTGGGTCCACTCTGTCCCATGGGGGTCCGCCCTGCCCCTGGGGT